>PVIU01005968.1:0-106851 GCA_004026605.1 Ondatra zibethicus
AAAAAAAAAAAAAAAAAAAAAAAAAAAAAAAAAAAAAAAAAAAAAAAAAAAAAAAAAAAAAAAAAAAAAAAAAAAAAAAAAAAAAAAAAAAAAAAAAAAAAAAAAAAAAAAAAAAAAAAAAAAAAAAAAAAAAAAAAAAAAAAAAAAAAAAAAAAAAAAAAAAAAAAAAAAAAAAAAAAAAAAAAAAAAAAAGAGACTCCAAACAGAGTCTTTCACAAGACTCTGAAATAAAGGAATCAGAACAAGAGCCATAGATGATCGAAAAATAGAAAACATTACAGAGAAAAGCGATTTGTAGCCAGAAATACCTCAGTTTGGAAACTGTTTTTTTTTGTGAAAGTGTAAAGACTTGAGTTGGATCATCAGAGCAGCAGGACATGGAGCAGGACAGTGACCTCCTTCCATGAGAAGGTTTAGGCCAGCACAGGTGAGCTGTTAATCACTGTGGGGATCCAGGGAAGGAACTTGGGTGCTCTTGGTGTGTGTACTCCAGTAGCAAAGGTGGGGGAAGGGAAGAGATACCTTTTGAGTTGTGTACTGATATGTCATCACCCAAACCTTTATTCTAACCTAACTAAATCTGAATCCAAGTCTAAGGCCGGGGATTCAAGTGTGTCCACATGTTTAATTGATTACTGTTACAATTAAGGCTTGGGGATGCTCTGGGAATTACAGAATTATACTAAATTATTTTTTGTAGGAGCAGATTGCTCTTTAAAAAAAAAACAATTGTGGGTAACTTTGGTCACCAAGTATGTAGTTTTTCTCACCCAAGAGGAAGCCTGTGTCTACTTATCTCTTGAATCTGAGGCAGAGACAGTCTCATATATCTTGTTAGTACTCATTATGTAGATAAGGATGACTTTGAACTTCTGATCCTCCTGCCTCCAACTCTTGAGTACAGGTGTGAGGAATCACCATGTCAGATGTTCTGTGTGCTGAGGAGAAAGCCCAGATCTCCATGTTTATTAGACAATCATCCTACCAACAGAATCACATCCTCAGCCCTCATCCATTTATATATATCTTCAAAACTAGGACTGCAACGTGTCTGTTGCTCTACTCATGGTTCTTTCTATGAAAGTGTATCTAGGCCTACAACATAAATTTGTGTTGCATAGAATCTTATGCATGCCCATGATTCATTATTTTTTCCCATCTACCATGACACATATGGGCTATTGTTAACTTTTACTCATTAATAATGCAACATCCAGAATAAAATTCCCTCAATTTTTGAAATGCATTTTTGAAAGGTAGATTACTGAGTGGATATCTAATGAGGAATCTTGCCCAATAAACAACAAATTCAGACTATGCATTTAGGTGCTTCATTTTGGAGTCATTTGTTAGTCACCATTTCCTAAATTTATGGGACATTGGAAAATTCTAAAGACGTGGGCAGCCTCTAGACCCCCTACTGCAACTAATTAAAGTGAGGGTCTCCAGGGCAATCTCCAGTGCTTTGCTTGGTAGAAGCTTGCAAAGCTAGTTCTACCAGTGTGTATGTTTATTGACCCAATTAGAAGAGTCCCAGAAATAGAGCAATTTCTGAACCCTGTTCCCATTAGCTGTAGATGACAAGAGTTCACAGCTCTAAAAGCACATTCTGAGATCAGTAAAAATGGATGTCTAGAGACACACTCTCCTGTTTTGTTTTTAGAAAGGCAGAAGAATT
Source organism: Ondatra zibethicus (assembly GCA_004026605.1). NCBI lineage: Eukaryota > Metazoa > Chordata > Mammalia > Rodentia > Cricetidae > Ondatra > Ondatra zibethicus. The sequence continues at coordinate 1,679 of PVIU01005968.1, forward strand.
TTATTTTAGCCTCAAGAGAAAATTCAAAAGCCTATAATAAACAAAAGCAGGGTTTGGAGAGATGGCCCAGCAGTTAAGAGCACTCACTACCCTCGCAGAGGAGCTGGGTTTAGTCCCCAGCACCCATACTGTAGTTTACAACCAGTTGTAATTCCAGCTCCAAAGGATTCAATGTCCACTTCTGGCCTCCTTGGCCACTGCATGCATGTGATGTGTGTGTATATATATATACATAAAAGGAAGGAAGAAAGGAAGGGAGGGAGGGAGGGAGGGAGGGAGAGAAGGAAAAAGGACGGAAAGAAAGAAGCCAACCAGCCAACCAGTCAACAAGCCAGCAAGCCAGCCAGCCAGCCAGCCAGCAAGCAAGCAGAGCTATCATGGAGGAGAAACCCCAGAATCTGAGCACTCACAGGCCAGGCACATGAACACATAGCACACACATTCCTCAAACTGTTGCAAGTGCTCGCTTCTCTACTTCAAACACATTCTTTTCTAACTCCAAAGAGATGTGTCTATCTCACACACATCAGGTCAGTTAAAGCTTTTAAGGCTTTGTGTCACTTCTGACTTAAAATACACGCACTCTCTTCTTGCCTGTCTTCACCACTGGCTTGTGAGGAATTTGTGGTCACAGTCTGTGTTACATAGCTTTGACCTCACTGGGCACATAAGAAGAATTGTGATTATTGACTGCATTGGGTGTTGAATTAAACGTATGTGGCTCAGTAGTCAGTTAGACTCTTTCTTCTCACTGCCTCTCCTTTCTTGGTTATCAACAGGGAAATAGAAGTCATGCTTCCCTGTTCAGGTTGCTTGTATGGCAGGAAAGGCATGTTAAGCCACCATTTCCTCTTCCGGGTGATCATATGGAGACCAAGTATTGGCACTTTAGATGCTGAAGCCAGAAAAGGGTGGCGCCATGGTCATGCGTCAGTTTCCCAGCCTGCAGTTAGTTACAGGTTTGGGTTTCTGGAATGTAGGATCCTTAGTTTTGATATCAAGAAGTTGTTAACCCTGCATGAGTCAGATGACAGTGGCCCTGGATGACAGTTCTCTCAGAGGCAAGGAGAACCTTCATGGAGAGAGTTGAGTTTACAAGTCAAGGGGGCAACGAGAAGGTCTGAGCACATCTGGAGGGAAGGTGACTCTAAACTTGCCAAAGATGTTCTTGTCCCAAGCGCATGCAGAAATGACAGAGAATTGTACTTGAAGATGATGCTCTCTCTGTGACTGTGGTCATCTCAGTAGAAATCTGTGCTGCAGATTAGAGAATGCCTGGTGTCTGGGGCTCACCAGCTGTTTGTAGATCCAGGCCTTGTGTGATAAACTGAGGATGGAGGGATGACTAACTAGCCACTGATGTTTAAAGGCTGATAAAGACATAATTTAGACCCCAGCAGAGGTTGAAGTTCCAGGAGAGAGAAGCACTGAGGGACTAAGGGCACACTTCACAGGAGAAAAAGGCACTGGGCACCATGTTGGGTGGGTAGTAACATTGGGTAGATGAGTAGTCCCTACATCTACCGGGAGAAATACAGGGAGAAAGGACATGGTCAAGATTTCTTCAAGAAGCTTCCCTTGTAACAGGAATTGCATAAATCCACTCCAATCAAGTGACTGTGTGTCTACACAGGGGAGTTTTAGATCCGAGGGTCAATATATGGGTCAAGGAGGTTGGTAAGTACAATAATCCTAGAGTCTTCCAGAGCAAAAGAAAATGGACAGACAACTTTCACATGCAGTATCAGCCTTCTCTCCCAAACTTGGACAGGAAGGATCACGTCTGGATGGACGCCTTGATTCTTTCCTGTCAGCAGAATAATGTTGTGTCACTATGATGACAAATTTGGGCAGCATCTTCATCCTTACTCCTTGAGCCTGTGTCCTATGAACTTTATCCTTATGAAGGGGACTCAGGTTCAACCTTTTCCTTCCAGTAGGTACCACCATTCTCCTGTCTTGTTTTCTAGACTTTAATCAGCTTTGGGGAGATTCTAATAAGATGTTTGAAATCTATTAAAAGAGGCCGGGAAGCAACCACAGGGGGATATAAAGTTTATACAGTCCTTGAAGGCAGATGACTCGTCCGCTCACTATTGTTGTTGAGCCCAGAACCCATTCAAGGATGTGCCCAATAGCCTCCAGGGTGCGTTGGGCAGCCAGGGCACATGCCACTCTGGGAGATGTCAGCCACATGGAAGTCTGGCTTCTTTCAGCCACTTTGAAGAGACTGGTGATGCCTCTCTAAATGCTTAATAAAGTGCATCAGCTTTACTCTGTCAGGCAGAGAGCACAGGCCATGAATGAGGCTGTCACTTAAACGCATTCATTCCTCAGGAGTTACCAGCAGGGATTGCCCTTCCTGCAGGGCACTCTCTGGATCTGACAGGGTCGAATCAGGAGCACTCTCCCTGCAGGAATAAACTACTTTAATTATGTTATATTTGTTCAAGGAAAAATTTTCAAGACTCACTGACCTGAATATTAGACCTTCCCACGGGTCTCGGAACTGCAGCCTTGTCTTCTCTCTCCCCAAATTCTCCATCAAGCCTAACAAATAATGCTCTGCATTCGTTAGATTGTAAAGTAATTAAATAAATACAGATATTAGCAAGGCCCCCACCTATGATGTTCTTACAGAACATCTGTCCTGGCAGAGTGAACTGGTCTCATGTTTGAGACCACATCCTGTTGTGTCTATTCCACAGTGATACCCTCCTCACCATGTGGAGGCTGTTAGGCTAGCTGGTGCTCCCACATTACACTATGGGCTTCTCTAAGGCAAGACCAAGGAGGAAATATTTAGTCTATTGGCTTTTGCCAACCTATGCAGATCTGTGTCTTTGAGACCTGGGATCTGAGGACCTGAAAGACTGGAGCGGACTACAGTCCAATGCTGTAGACAACCTCACTTCAGTTTCTGTGTACTTTTGGGCTTGCATGGAAGAAAAGTAAGCAATGATCCGAGGAAGTTTGTTTGAGTTCAGGAAAACATGTAAATAAATGTCAGTAAGCACATACTAAATATTAACAGAGCAACCCTTTTCCAGAACTTTCCCAGGACAGAGCAATTTAAATGCAATTGTGTGGTGATATTTTGTTTGTGATCTAAGAAATAAAGCTTGCCTGAAGATCAGAGTGCAGAGCTAAGCCACTAGTTAACCATAGAAGCTAGGCAGTGGTGGCTCACACCTTTAATCCCACTGCTCAGAAGGCGGAGGCAAAGGGATCACTGTGAGTTCAAGGTCACCCTGGGCTACACTGGATTGATTCAGTCTCAGGTCTCAAAGAGAAACAGAGCCAGGTGGTGGTAGTTCATACCTTTAATCCCAGTACTTGGGAGTCACATGCCTTTAATCCCAGGACTATGGAGGGGGAGACTGGAAGGGTTATGGTTGGGCAGAGAGGGGAATATAAGGCGGGAGGAGACAGGAGCTCATTGCTTTCAGTCTGCGGTTTCGTGGAGACAGGATCTTGCCTACTTTGGTCTGAGGACTCAGTAGAGGTGAAAGATCTCTCTGGTAGAAAGTTCAGATAAAAGTCTCTCTGGTGGTTGACTCCTTTACTACTCTCATCTTTCAGCATTTACCCCATATCTGACTCTGGGTTTTTATTATTAAGAACAATTAGAATTCACGCTACACAGTTGTTTGGCACATAATGTAGATTGTATCTGGGAAGCATGAAAGCAAGAACAAAGGCTGTATCCAGATTCAGAGTACAGGGATGACACCATTGATGCTCCTTTCACCGCAATGAGCCCTATAGCTACGTTCTGAGGTCCAACAAGAATACACATGTCTTACACATTGAATGTGAATGTTTAACACATGAGGCATGAAATCACTTCCAAGAACAGTTCAGGGAACAAGATGCACTTGAGGCAAAAGGCCCTCTGCCTTTTTCCCCTGAAGCATCTCTAATATTGTCCCAAGGCATCATTCACTAGGAGTTATTGGCAGCAATAGGTAGGTTCTTAGGTTGGCCTATTTGACTTCCTCCATTTAAGTTCCGTAAGAAGTCAGCACTATTTGTAGCTATTTCTGAGTCCAGCTTAAGGATCATGAGCAGTGGAGCAGGAGCATGCCTGGCCTGAAACCCTGCCAGGTCCCACCTTCCTCCCACTTCCCACCCCCTCACACAAGACCCGATTTTCCATTTTCAGTTCCCCGTAGATGCCTCCTAGAAGTTCATGTGCTGCAGAAACTTGCAAAGAAGGTGGCAGTGCAGGGTGTCCAGGTCTAAAACATCTGAAAACACAGCCTGGTCTATGCTTTTCTAGGAATAATTGGTCCATAACTATCCTTACAGTTCTGCAGCCATCTTTCTGAGGTCACCTGAGTGAAAGACACATGTCTACATGTATATACATGTATATAAGCATTGTAATAATCAGAACTCTCTAGATAAACAGAACCAATTAGGTAAATGCATATTAAACAGGATTTAATTGGACTGGATTACATAATACTGATTGAATAGTTCAGCAATGGCAGCCTTTACAGTGGAGAGGCTGAAAACCAGGCAGCTGCTCAGTCCATGAGACTGGCTTCCTCCCAGTCTTCAGTTGGTGCTGAAAGCCCAGAGGATGTCTAGAGATTGGTACTTGGTCTTCAGTCCCTGATGGAAGCCCAAAGAGACTGGGTTCTGATACCCAAAGGAATGTAACTGCATCGGCTGCTGTGGCAGGGTAAATAAATTTGCCAGCAAGATATGAAGGGAATAACACAAAAGGTAGAAGCTTTTCTCTCAGATGTTCTTTTATCTGGACTGCTATCAGCAGGGGTAACTTGCATTTAAAGTGGGTCTTCTTATTTGAAATAACTGAATCAAGAAAATGCCTCACAGGTGAGTCGACAGGTTATCTCTCAGTTGATTCCAGATCTAGGTGAGTCTACAGGTTATCTCTCAGTTGATTCCAGATCTAGGTGAGTTGATTCCAGATCTAGGTGAGTCTACAGGTTATCTCTCAGCTGATTCCAGATCTAGTCAAACTGACAGGCAAGGTGAGCCATCAGACTCTATCCTAGTTACCTTCTACAGCCGTGAAGACACCATGACCAAGGTAATTCACAGAAGAACGCGTTTGTTTGGGCCTTACAGTATCAGAGGGTTAGAGTCTTTAACCATCGTGGTGGGGAGCATGGCAGCAGGCAGGCAGGCATGGCATTGGAGCAGTAGCTGAGAACTTACATCTTGATCCATAAGCTCAAGGCAGAGAGTGGGAGACACTGCAGATGGTGTGGGCTTTTGAAACCTCAGACCCTATACCCGGTGACACTACATCCTAATCCCTCCTCAAACAGTTCTGCCAACTGGGGGCCAAGTACCCAAACACAGAGCATGTGGGGAGCATTCACATCCAAACCACAGCATACACATACAAACACATTATATAGAGAGTATAACTTTCGCCCATGATTTCCTTCTGCTTCCCCATGCCATTAAGATAATTTGGTTCTAAAATAAGCAAGCCTTGAGTATGTTTGAATGATTTAAAGCTTGGGAAATAAATTTCACTTAGGCTATATTTTAAAACGTCCAATTGAGTAATTCATCTCCCGCTTGATTGTAAGCAGAGCATTTGCACTTCTGTGTGCATTTTCATAGCTTTTGACAAATCACTTATAGTCCCTGCTATCCAGGTTATGTAGTTGTTTTAACATCTTCTAAATTAATAACATCTATTTTACTGGTTGGCTTTTATTATTGTTTATGTGGACATGTGTGTCTGTGTGGGAGTACATGCAACTCAGCACAATGCCTGTGAAGGCCAGAAGACGGTGCTGAATTCCCTGGAGCTAGAGTTAAAAGTGGTTTTGAGCCCTGGAGTGAGTGCTAGGAACACAGCTCTGGTCATCTGGAAGAGCAGGAAGCATGCTAACCACTGAGCCATCTCTCACTCTTGAACATGTTTAAAAATTCCTCTAGTGCTGTAGACTTTTCTTCTGGACCTTGTCCAAAGAAATGGCAGACATTTATATCTCGTCCCCTAGATTTATATCCTGAACGACTCCCTCTGAAATGCCACTCTCTTCTTTCTTCTGGCTTTTGTCCCTAAGTCTCTGCATTAGTGGTGTCCAGAAACTTACTCAGGTGTGTTTATTATGCCTAGCGTAACCCAAGGTATACAGCAAATCCTTGGGGTTGTGTAAGGTCTTCTACAGAGAACAAATTTCCATTATGTCCTGCATTCATTCTGTATCTGCTGAGAGAATGTCACCTCACCATACGCCTGGAGATAGCAGGGTCAATGGACGACAGACAGCCTCTGAGAGTGGGAGCTGAAGCCACTCAGCCTCTTCTCTCTCTAATGATCATCTCAGGTATCTGTTACAGTAAAGGGATGCTGACCGACACACTTTGACTTCTGGTAATGGAGTCTTAGCATTGAATTTCTGCTCCTGACGGGTTCTGTCTTATGACCTTTAGAACGGTGTCATGAAGAATTCCATCTTTACAATGGTGAGTTCTTGCACTGTCCCTCATTCTTCTCTTTACCAGAGTCTCGTGGATCCATGCTACACATCTCCATTTATGCGTTATTTCCCACAGTAGCACTTTGCAATTTCTCTGTAACAGTCATACTTATCTTTTATTAGATTCCCCCCAAAGTATCTCATATTTCATGTTCTTACTGTGGATGGGAACTTAAAATACTTACAGTTCATTATTATTGGCCAATAGAAAATCTATTTTTTTAGTCCTATTGCAGCCAGAAACATGCTCCCTGCTTCTTAGACTCTATTGATGTAGGCAAACACAACGTCTTGATTTGATCTAACCTTCGTACTGCCTGCCTCCTCCCTCTTGCAGCCCTGTCTTATTCAACTTATTAGTATGTCTTCAAATTCCCTTTCTCCCCTTCATCTTTATCAATAGTGCCTCCCATGTTTTGATTCTGATTTCCCCCTTTTTGCCATGATTGCATTTTCAGCAGCGATACTTTTCTGTGTGGCAATATCTAGGTGGTCTCTGGGTCATGCCTCCAGCCTTTCTGGCTGACAAGTTGTTGTGTCAGTTTCCTGTGTTTGCACATCACAGAATGACTGACCACACCCTGAGGCTACCTTCTAGAGGCTTTCATTTCATGTCGTTGGCTGTCTTTCTGTCCATTTCCATAGGACTGTCACACACTCAGGGTCCTGACTTCGATCAAGTAAGCTTTTTATGTGGCCATGACTCATTCACAGAGTCATACAGCAAACTCAGTCAGATAGTCATCTAGGGGAGCACAGCCTCCCAGCTTTGTGAGGTTTTCTGATGTTGTAATAGTTTTTGTTTGTCGGTTTGTTTATTTATTTTAAATAAAAATGTAGCCTCTTGGAAATAGGATGGTGCTTGGTTATCCCACTAGAGCAAACAAACCCAGTTTCACCCAGAACTGAATGGACTTCAGGCTAGACTCCAACATTAGCAAAACGTGTTTTCTTCATTTGCAGCATGTACTACATATATGTAGTGTGTATTATGAATTTAAAAAAATATCTTTCATTTTTAAATCTCTGTATTGTTTTGGAGAAAGAATCTCATCAATTCTCTTGAGTTATCTTCCTCTGTCCGTATATTCTGAAGAAGCTAAAAGGCATAAAATATAAAATGAGAATTGTTCTCAGGCAAGCAGATCTTATAGAGTGCCTAAGGACTCTCAGAGCTAAAGTCCTCTGGGTAACCGGCACATTATAGTTTTCTGCATAGTACTGCTCTCTCTAGTGACTTTACAGGAAAAAGTGACATTTTGATTCAATGGAATTTCTTACCCACTTTAGTTGCTTTTCTCATTGCTGACAAAAAAAAAAAAACCTGGCAAAGGAAACAAGGTTTAATCTGGCCATTTGTGGGTACAGTCCACCATGATGAGGAGACTCGGGGGCAGGAATGAGATACCTGGTCACATTGCACCTGCAGTCAGGAAGTAGAGAGAGACGGATGCTGGGGCTCCTTTCTCCTTTTAATTCAAGCTGGGACCCCAGCGAATGGGAGGGCGATCCACATATTTATGGTGGCCTATCCATCCTCGGTTAAACCTTTCTGGAAACATCCTCATAGATACATGCACAGGCATACACTCACTGGTGACTCTAAACTCAGTCAAGTTTACATCAAGTTTGCCATCACGGTACTGCAGCCGCGGAGTCCTGTAGTCGTTAGAGGTCTCAGAACTGATTTGGAGAATGGTGCTGTTTTCCCTCCTCCCAAGAAGAAAAGAAGGTAGCTCATACTTATAATACTAGAATTGAGGAAGCTGAGGCAGGAGGCTTGCCACAATTTCTAGGCCATCTTGGAAAGAATAACAATCAATAATGAGTTTCAGGCTAGCCTGTACTCTAGTGTGGGATTCAGTAGCAGCTGTAGCAGCAGCAGCAGCAACAACAACAACACAACCGTGGGTGGGAAGAACACTAATGGTTGGTAGTGATACTTTGTAATCTAACAAATAAAGCTTGCCTGAAGATCAGAGTGCAGATCTAAGCCACTAGCTAGGTATAGAGGCCAAGCAGCGGTGGCTCACATCTTTAATCCCAGCACTCGGATCTCTGTGAATTCAAGGCCACCCTGGGTCATATGAGATTGAATCTGTCTAAAAGAGAAATAGCTCACTTAAAGGTGATCCCAGCACTTGGATCACACGCCTTTAATCCCAGCACTAGGGAGGAGGAGACAGGAGCTCAGCGCAGTCTGAGGATGCAGTCTGAGGTTTCATAGAGAGAACACTCAGTCTGAGGATTTGTGGAGACAGGATCACCCCTTTGGTCTGAGGCAGAAGTAAAAGCTAGTGGCTGGCTATTCTGATTTTCTGATCTTCAGCATTAGCCCCTATATCTGATTCTGGGCTTTTATTATTGATACTAGTTAGAATTTGTGTTACAATGGTAGTTGTAGAAGGCTGTGGATTTGGGTGAGCAAGTCCTTTTAGGTAAAGAAGTTTACTCTGGGGTTGGTGAGGTAGTTCAGTGGGTAAAGACACTTGCCTAGCACACAGGAGGTCCCAGGTTGAAGTTCCAATGCTGCAAAACAAACAAACCAACAAGTCATTGTAGAGCTAATGACTAAGTTTACAGGAAAAAAAAAACCCACAGTGGTGAAGGAAGAGCCTTCCATTCCTCTCCTTCTTGGGCTTTTCTGGTTCTTTTCAGGTTCTCATATATATCATTTTCAAGATCTCAAGGGAAAATGAATGCTCTTTGTTTATGAAAAGAAGAGAAACAGTGTCGTATCATGTGACAGACGTCCCCTTCAAGTACCCAACATTAGGACCTTAGAGCTAGTTTCCCATGCTGGGACTCATCCTCTCCGGCTGGCCTCATCCCAACACTGTAAATGAGTCCCGATTGGGCTATCAAAGGTCTAGCCCAGTTCTGGGCGCTCAAGCAAATAGCTTTCATTCCTCAGGATTCCATTACTGTTCTGCCATTCTATGAGAGGGTAAGCCTCAAAATGTAACACACACAAGAAACATTATGTTTTTAGGAATTTATGTATTTAGGAATATATATATATATATCAACAATTAATGATAAAAGAGACCACTAATTTTAAAAAGAGCAAGGAGGAATATATGGGAGGGTATGGAGGGAGATAAAAAAGGTGAAATGATAAAATTATATTATAATTTCAAAAAATTAAAGAAATATTTTTAAAATGTTACATAACACAATCAACAACTAGGAACCTCACCCAGGAGCATCTTCCCCAGAGATATTGTGGCATATTTTTATGCTGGGTGGAAACAAATTGGAATGGCAGAGAGACAGCTACACGAAACAGAACAGAAGGACTGAAGAGGTAGTAAAGTTTTTTCCCTTAAGGTAACCCTGTTCTGCTCAGTCTCCATTAGCTTTGATGACAATGTGTATCTAATATGAAGCAGGCTGCTGCACATTCTCAATGAAGCTTAGGTCCACCTATGCTGTCTCTGGTATCTGCAGAGAGAAAGGCAGTCTAGCAAGGTAAATATTCAGACCAAAATCAAAACAAAACAACAACAATGAACCCAAAGAACAATGCCTGCTCTCTGAAAGGCATAGCAGTTTCTAGCTTTGGTGTGATTTTAGGTCAAAGGAATATAACCCACCTCAGGAGGATTATTTCTCTTCGTAAAGGTGTCCAAACAACCTTTCTAATAGCACTGACTCTGCATCATACATGCCCCATCTTGTAAATAAAAGCAGAGCCACTCAAATGTTACTTTCTTTGGCAGGTTCTTTTTCCCTTATTTTCACTGGGGGAGGTATATTTTTAGGACAGATTCTCATTACAGAGCTCCTGCTGACCTCAAACTCATGATCTCTGACCCCAACCTCCTGAATGCTAAAACTGCAGGCATGCGTCAACGTGCCCAGCCTGTTAAAGAAATGAGGAGAGACCAAATACAGAAATAAGTATGGCTTGAGAGTTTCTCCTTGGGTAAAGGTTGAGCAGGAAAAAAGACCAGGTCTTTAAAGAGTCCATGCATAATTGATGTGCCAGGCTATTTTTGCAGCAAAGGAGATGGGAAGGTCCCCACAACATCAAAAGAACATGGAACTTGGATTCATTTTCAAAGAAGTCCCACAAAGAAATCTCAGGAACTCTGCTGTTCTTCCCTCATGCACTATGGTAAGGGATGGTTAGTTTTGAGGCCTTCCAGAATCAGTAAAGAGGGAAGTCAGGCATGACGTCATTCCCCTTCGGATGACGTTTCCCCCTTTGGATGAGGTTGTTGCAGGTGTCAACCTGTCTGCAGGCCACAGCTCTCCATGGTCCGGAGCTGAGCCATCAACAATTGGCTCTAAGAGCCAAAGTTCTACCAGTGTCTCACCCAGCTTGTGTGCAGCGCCACATTGTAACTTGCTGCTGATTCATAACAGGAAGTATTCATTTTTGAAAAGTTTGAAAAGCAAAAATCTATTTTCCTTGAAGCAGTATGGTGAAAGTAAGATTTACAGTTGAGTGCTGTATTAATGGACACTTAATTCAGTGTTTGCTGTCTGTCAGGAGGTTCTGTTCTAGGCTTTGGGGCATGGCCCGGGAGAAAAGACTCTTGTTCTGTGGACCCTGAATGTGAATCAGGCAGGGCAGACCATAAACAAGACAACCACACTCTGATTAAGGTGACTCTAAGAGAGGGTATTTGCATGTTGGCATTAAGAAAAGTGAGTGACTCAGATCAGGTCCTCAGAGAATGCTGCTGAGAGGAGGCGGCCACTGAGGTGAGCCCTGTAACAGCCCAAGGGAGGAGAGAACAGGAAATGCTCTGTACAGCAACTTTCAGATCAGAGCAAGTGTGGCAATCAATGGGCATGAGAGTTAATCCCCTGCCTGTGAAGTACATCTGAAGAACCCCCCAGAGGACACACATGTTCCCCTCTGAGCAGTACAAGCCTGGATCATAAGGGTGAGGTATGGCTTTTACTGGCTAGATACCTGGGGACAGGCTGGGTTGGGCATTTAATGACACTGTGTATGATCCTCTTTGTATGGCAATGTCCTGTTCAGCTAAAGGGGACATTGCTACTTAAATTATGTAAATGCCTATCAATGATGATTTTATTTGAATTGTTCATATTCCCCTTGTTTCCCAAGGTGAATACTTCCAGGTATTGGACATCTGAGGTAAAGCTCAGGACAGACATGAAGCCAGATCATTTTGACAGTTCTAGCAGGTGTCACTCAGAGAATGATTCCCTGTGCTCAGCTTATGGGTGGCTGATCCACTCTGCTCTGTGTGATGGTAGAGGTCTGCTGCTCTTTTTTTAAGGAACCTGTTCCTTCAAGGACAGAATTACAGGAGTGCACCCTTGTTGTTTGCTTTAGCCTCTCATTTCCAGTGCAGATTCTCCTTAACATATAAACATCTCAAAATGCATACAGCAAATGCCCTATAGTTATCCAAACAAGCAGCAAGCAGCAGCATTCTAGGCTAAAGACAGAGAGGATCGGTTTCTTTAAAAGTTCATTTTTTGGAGCTGGGGCAGTGACTCTGTGGTTAAGAGCGCTTACTGCTCTGGCAGAAGAGCATGGTTTAGTTCCCCTCACCTACATGGCAACGCACAGCTGCTGTATCTCCAGGTTCCGGAGTCCGACACTGTCGTCTAAACAATGTGAGCACTGCATGTAGGAGTATACCTGCATATACGCAACACCCATACACATGAAATAAAAACAAACCTCTGAAGCATCCTCTCAGGCTGAAACAAGCATTGGCTGAAATGACCTCGTCATGTTTGCAAGTACAGTTAGTGTTAGAGAGCGATTTGACAGTTCATCTCAACAGTTCTGAAAATGTTGCCTCCCTAAAAGTGTTGCCTCCTCTAATACATAGATTTTACCCAGAGAAATATTAAAAAAAGAAATTAAAGCATGGAAAGATATTCCCTGACATGAACATACCCCTTATTACATTGTCTATAATGCACAGGGATAATATCAAATGGAGTCTCTTCAGGCAAGGACTAATCGCAGATCACCTCTGGAAAGGGCTCTTGATAAGCCATTATACTGACATTTAAATTAATGTTTCGATGATGATTGGGCTTCATGGAAAAAAATTTAAATGATAACATTTACGACAATAAAGCAGGAAGAAGTCAGGCTAACCGTAATAGCCTTAATAATAATATAATAACCTTGACAGCACTTTCAAAAGCCTATCAACACATTTGAAGCTGGCAAGGTGTTGCTCTGTTAGTATATTGTATATTTTCTTTTGATGTTTGCTGTCCACTGCATTTTCATAATGAACAAAGCACACCTTAGTAGATGCTTTCTCTGGGGACCTGCTTTGATCTCGGCGTTGAATATATCTTTCCTGAAATGGAAAACTTCGAAGGGCTGAGGCAGCTAGCAAGGGCAGATGAGGCGGGAACTTCTGTGGCTTGGTCCAGGCAAGTGGACGCTGGTGGCCCACCTGCTTGTGTGTGCGCTCCCCATGCCTGTGGGAGCACCCCTCACAGAACCTGCAAGGGGGACTCTGTCATGGCAAAAGGCTGCAGATGGCCTGAGGTGAGAAGCCTTCTACTTGCAGCATTTTGGGGAATGGTAACTTATGCTACAACTGAAAGAGAAAATTTCCAGGCACCAGCCAAAAGGCCATGGGAGAGGTTTGATTCTTCAGCATAGAGACACCAAAAATAATTCTGCGTCCTCTCTATCTAGCCCATAGTTGTCAGTCCCAGTGGGATGAGTGGTTTAAAAAAAAAAGCACGAAGTTTTTGCTGTTCTGATTGTCTCATTGGCCACTGCTATCAGGGTTAGCTTCCAAGTAGTCCAGCCAGAACATTATCCATGCACACACCCCAGCATAACATAAGGCAATGAGGCTGAGGTTGGTAATGAGGGATCTTAGTCAACAATGGATTGCATGTGTGCATGCATGTGCGCATGGTCCTACGTGCTAAGCTTCACATACGTGTTTCAGCTAAAGCTATTACACTTTCTTGAACTCGTGATGCTAGGGCTTCCTATCTGCTGTTAAAACCCTCTTTACCTCTTTTTCGTTCGTGGGTTGTTGTTCCATGCATCTTCCCCTAACAACATGACCCCCTATTTTTTTTTTTAACAAAAGCAATTTTTACATATGATAACTTGTCTCCAAAGATGAAATAGAACTCCAAATGCTAGTGAACTCTAGAAAGTGAATTGGGAGAAGGAAAAAAATTCCACACCATACCTGTATTTGTTAATGTTTATGGTGTATATATGTTCCGTTATATAAAGCAACTTGCAAATTTATTATAAGAGCCTACTAACCCAAATAGTAAAAATAAAATAAATTAAAAGCAAGCTCAGGTGTGGGGAGCAGCTCAGCCTAAAAACTTGAGTTTGAATCCCCAGCACCCATATTAAACAAGCAAATAGCAACAAAATAAACGGTGTGACAGGGCATGATTGTCATACCAGAGCTGGTGAGGCTCCCTGGCCAGTCAGCTTAGGCTGTGCGGTCAGCTTAGGCTTTGCGGTCAGCTTAGGCTGTGCGGTCAGCTTAGCCTGTGTGGTCATCTGAGCCTGTGCGGTCAGCTTAGCCTGTGCGGTCAGCTTAGCCCATGTGGTCGGTTTAGCCTATGCGGTCAGTTTAGCCTATGCAGTGAGTTCCAGACCAGGAAGAGACCCTGTCTTAAAGGTCTTAGATGACACCTGAGGAATGTCACCTGAGGTTGTTCTATGGCCTCTCCATGCATGCTTACATGTGTACATCCATGCACATGTTCAACTGAGGCAGGGGAGGAAAAAGGGGAGGAGAAGGAGGGAGAAGGAGGAGGAGGGCAAAACCAGGACTTTTAATTTTAATCAGTAGGCCTGGAATTTCTAAAGCCAAACCCAGCTACTGAAATAGCTTTCTTGAGGTGTGGGATTCTGATGTTTTTAAAATACATATGGAAAAACAGTTACTGATATTCAGGATACAACAGGAGAACTTACTTGGATAAGCTAGTCCTGTCTTGTCCAACCCAACTGTGCTATTATCACCCCACGTAAATTTGTCTTTGTTTTCTTCAGACAGTATCTTCCCTGAGTCACCTGTAACTAGGGTTTTTATCGTGCTTGCTAGCAGAGTTTTTTTTTAAGGCATATTTTATTAAAACATGGTGCACAAGATTTAGAAGCTATTTTCATGCTTGGCCTGAGCTTAATTGATGGGCTTCAGTCCTCCAGATGAACAGTTTGTTTTGTGTCTGGACTTGGAAATCAAATTTTGCTACTTCAAAATATAGCACTCCTTTGGGAGTTGGGGTCAGGAAAGAAAAACCAAGTGGGACACAAGTATTTTCAAAGCACATATGAACACACACACACACACACACACAAACACTCGCACACACACACACATATACATTGAGTGTCAGAGTTTTGTTCTATGAAATCAACACATATGGCCAATTCCACCCTCAAATTATGAAATTTCCTGTTGTGGGCATATTTAACAGTCTATGAAACGTTTTTAAGGTAGTTCATCCTTGGGTTAATACCACCATGTCCACAATTGTTGAGCAAAGAACACATCAAGTTGGGAAGGGGAACATCCCACAGGGTGTCTATTCCTGTCCCAAGAAGTATTCAGATCACAAGTATGACAAAGAAAACCAGTATTTAACATTTCTTATTAATTCTTTGTTGCTGTAACAAATCCCTCTTTTGACCTAATGGATAAACAGGTCAAACCCTCTTCTTGCATCAGTTTTCCCGAAGGAGGAGTTTCTGTGTGGTATTCAGAGACCTGTTAGAAGGATCACGAGTATTTAAGACAATTGTTCTATAGTGAACTTTGTCTGCATAAGTATAAATGACATGCCTGGTTAGTGCTTTATATTAATAAAAGATTATGACTTCTGCCATAGAAAACTAAGGCTGAATCAGTGGTTAAGAGTGCTCACTATGCAAACATGTGACCTGAGTTTGAATCTTCAGCTTCCACATAAAAAGCTAGGCATGGCCATGTGCTGTAATACAATGTCTGGGAACAGACACAAGCAAATCCTGGGACCTCACTGGCCAGTCAGCCTAGCTCAGACAGTGAGCTTCTGGTTCGGTGAACCGCCCTGTCACAAAGGAAGTAGGCAGAGAGCAAAAGAGGAAGACACTTGACCTCTCTCTCAGGTTTCCACATGGAAGTGTGGGGATGGGAATACATGCACACCTACACACTTGCGTGCGTGTACCCACATACAAACAGCTAGATTCATAAATTAAATAAAAGAAAAAGGTCAAGAGTTTAATGACATTGATTTAAAGTAAAAATAAGCGTGATTTTGCAGAAACTGCCCCACAAACCCTGCATTTGGCCCCTGACATGTTGGTCGTGGTGCAGACTCACCTCTGGCTCCACGTGCTTGTGTTCTGACTAGTGTAAAACCGTCACCTCTCTGTTTGCCGCCTCACAGTCTGCTACCACGCAGCTCGGAAGTGCCTTTGAACACGACTGTGCATGTCTACTCCGTATTTATAGGTCACTTGGGAGGCAGTACTCAAACAGTGATGTATACACAGAAATTGTGTGGGAAAAATAGGTCAAATGTGATCTAAATATGAAATGCTTACTGTTTACAGAAGTGCTTAGAAAACACAACTTAAAACACCATTGGGGTATTTAAAGAGTCAGTTTGGACCCCAAGGTCCATTTAGAAACATCCCTGTTGAAGGATATCTATGGGATGTAAATTAAAATATTAACAATACAATGTCATAAGCTGAACAGAGAGAAAATCATGGTGTCAGTTGGTAGGATTAGGATGGTAAAATATAGGTAATTATTGGAAAGATTTTCAGATAGAGTTTTTTAATTTCATTGTCATAGAAGGGTCCCATGTGTGTGGAATGTGTAGGTATTCTTACAGATGTGTTTGTGTATGCATAGGGTGCATGTGTACATGTGTGCAGCTGTATGTGGAGGCCAGAGAGTGATAGCAACTATCTCGCTTGATCATTCTCCACATTATATATTTTCTTTTGAGAGAGGGTTTCTCAGTGAAGCCAGAACTCATTAATTAGGCTAGACATCTAGCCAGTGAGCTCCAGTGTCTTGTCTGCTTTTGCCATCCCCTCTCTCCGGGGATTACACGCAGGTTGTTGCACCTGACCTTGTACATGGGGGATGGAGATCTAAAGTCAAGGCCTCTTGCTTGTGTAGCAAGCACTTTACCAACAGAACCACCTCCATAGCCTCCTCTCCTATGGGTTTAAAAGATAAATTGTATTCTACAAGTTGCATACATACCACACGGGGATGGGAGCTCCTGCCACGTGTCCTCAGAGTTGATTATAGTCTTGGGGCTTCAGTGTTTTTCTGTGTCTTCAAGGAGAGAGGTTGGGCTGCTGCATCCATTAGGCCACAGCAGGACTCCGCAACCACAGTTTTAAACTCATTAAGGTCCTAAAACACAAATGCTTAGCTCCTTGTTTCTTAATTGCCAATTTCAACTTCTTTATTTCCACTTACCTGAAGCCTCACATTTCGTTTCCCAAATGGCCCTCGAGGTCACCTATATTCCAAACACCGGGACAACCTCTGGAAATATAGAAATACTGGAATATAGGGAAGAAAAGCAAAGGCCGTCTGAATACCTAACTGTCATTCCTACCATTAAAAACTCACTGAGCCTAACAGTGCCTACAGGGAGTATTTAGGGCAACTAGCAAATACCATCTTCAATGCATTAGCAATGCTCATGGAGCTGGTCCCTGCGTATGTGCACATGTAAGTGTCTGGATATACCAGGGGGTACATTTGCATGCCTGTCATTTGTATGCAGGTATCTATGCACTTATAAAATCAGGTTGAGGCGGGATAGGCTGGTAGTTGTGACCTGAGGAGAAGAAGCTGGGGGAGGCAGGAGGTCCTCTGTTCCTGGGGTCTGATTTGCATTTACTGCTAGGAAAGGCAGACTTCAGGCTCTGCTGATAAAGACCTCATGGCTTACAGAGAGAGTATGTGTTTTCCAAAAGGCATCTTGTCAAAGGCAATAAATAAACTGCTCGTACTTGGGGCTGGATGACGCATTTCCAGAGACAGTTCAACTAAGAGTGCCATTAAGCAGTGCTCACTTAGGGCTAAATGCCATACAACTTTGTCTCCCAGCACTCCTTCTCAGAGGCCCGGTGATGCCCCTTAATCCACCTCAGGACTTTGTTTATTGAGTAACATTCTTCAGCTTTTGATCCTGCTACAATTACACTCCTTGAGCAATGTTAGAAAGGAGGATTGTAGTTTGGTAGCAATCTTTAGTGCCACCAAGATCCCATATATACCAATTGTAAAGAAGCCAGTTTATGCGTCTCTAGTAAGGACGACCACACTCATTCTATCCGTGTGTTTTCCCTTTTCTCTCATGAAGCATCTTTCTTTCTATTTTTATAAACTGCTTCATATTTGAATGCCTCGGAAATTTGTTTCTTTGTCAAAGCCCTGAGTCTTAGATGGGTGCTTCTGCTTCTCAAATGAAGTTCCCAGGCAGCTGCTGGTGTAGGACGGAGCCGTTTTTTTTTTTGTTTGTTTGTTTGTTTTTTTGTTTTTCTGGCCACAAAATAACAACGTAACAGGTAAATCTGCAACAGGGTAAGGAATTGAACTCTTGGCAGGATCCATGTTGAGTGGTGATTTGGATTCTGTACCTGCACTTCTCTAGTAATTTATATTAACCATTTGATGCAAAACAGAAGAAATACAAGGAAGATTATTCTTAGTGAACATTGATAGGGGATGTTATTAAACTGTTCAGCATAAAACTGGTGCAAAAGGGAAAATCATGCATTTTAAAATGCCAAGTTAGCCGACGTTAAAGTTAGCACCCAAAAATGTAAAATTTATATCCATACAACTGACCAGCGGATCGTGCATGGAAAATATTTAAAAGCATCTCTGTTCTCAGTCAAGAATTCCCGGTTTCCTGTCTGCTTCCTACTTCCTTATTTCCAGTTAGGCTCTCAGGATTCCAGCTGCAGCGAGCCCCTTGGGGTTGTCCTCAACTGGGGAGCCCTCGCACCTGGGCCCGGTTTTAACTCTCAGCCTGAAGCAACCTGCCGCCGACTAGGAAGAGTCTTAGTGAGGATGGACAGTCCGTGGGAGATCGTCTTGACTGCCTTAATGTGGGAGACTCGGGGTGGAAGTGGTTTGGGGTTCTGGACTGTGTGAGAGAAGAGAGAGTGAACTGAGTACCGCGCATGCAGGCGCCCATTTCCCTACGCCTTGACTCATGTTTTCTTTTCTTTCTTTCTTTCTTTTTTTTTTTTTTTTGGTTTTTCGAGACAGGGTTTCTCTGTAGCTTTGGAGCCTGTCCTGGAACTAGCTCTTGTAGACCAGGCTGGGTCTCGAACTCACAGCTGTCTCTGCCTCCTGAGTGCTGGGATTAAAGGCGTGCGCCACCACCGCCCTCTGTTAAATGGTGATCATGTTCTTAAAACTTGTATCACTTACATAGGTTTGGATTCTTTTGAAGCCTTTGTTTTCTGCTGGAAATCATATCATAGTGAAAGTTCTTGATGCTCCTCCATTGTGTTACCCTCACTATTTGATAGAATGGCTTTCTGGGTAATAGAAATGAACATCTGTTTTTACTATATTATATTGAATTTTCTTAAAGGACAGCATCACACTAAACTCCCACATTCTGCTTATGTTTCTGTGACATGTTCTCCAAATTTGTTTTCTTTCCTCATTTTAATGGATTTTTTAATGACAGATTAATCCATTGATTATTGCACTGAATTTTAAGAGCTGTTGGTACTTAAATTCCATGTCAATGATTTTTCCAGCTCGGCTTTTATCATGTAGCAGTGGAAAATGTACCTCGTAGTCAAGTCTGCCTCTAGGACTAAAATGAGAGCAAGGGGAGAATGAGAGAGAGAGAGAGAGAGAGAGAGAGAGAGAGAGCAAGAAGGAGAGAGGGGAGGAGGAAAGAAGAGGAAATGGAGGAGGAAATTTTCCATGATTTTCCTTCAAAGAATCTAATTATTTTATTTCTGTGATTTATGAATATCTTCTGTTGAGGATTTTTTCTTTTGCACATTGACTGGGCCAATGATGCCAACAATTAATTATTAATCTCTAATCTCTTCATTCTTTTCTCATTACTCTTAAAATGGGCCATCTTATTATAAATTATGATTCTTTTATCTAGATAAATTTTGAGGGAAAGTGTATGCATATTTGTGAATATACAGGTGCACAAATACATGGAGGCCAGAGGTCAATCTTGAGTGTCATTCCTCAACACCATTACCTTGTTTGTTTGTTTATTTATCTATTTATTTTTTTACTGAGACAATATCTCAGTGACCTGAAGCTCCTCCAATAAGCTAGGCGGGTGGGCCAGGGACCCCAGGATCACCTTCCCAGTCATGGGATTACTATGGATCCCCCACACCCACCTTTTTAACATGAGTTACCTGACAGAACTGAAGAGTTTTACCATGACCCCTGAATGGTCAGTAAACTGCACTGGGTTAGAGCCTTGTGTTTGCCTGCCCAACATTTTACTGAACAAACTATCTTTCTGCCTCTATAATTAATTTTAAATGCTTTTCCAATTTCTGTAGAATAAAATCAATGACACTATTGTCATTTTGATTTACCCTGTATAAAATTGAGGGCAGTGATTAGATTAGTAAGTCCAAAATATTTTTAATGACCTCTTTGGTTTTTTTTTTTTTTTTTTAAATTTTAACAATGCTTGCTACTTGAATAAATGTTAACAGCTAAGGGTATTTTGGGCTTTAAAGTATTTCTGGATTGTATTTACCTAACTTAATCTTAAATTTTAAATGGACATTGAAAAGTAAAATTGATGTATAGTTTTCTTTCTTTGGTAAATTTTAATGCTTTTGATTGTAAAGATGCATTTGAAAGCCTAATGTCCCCACAACCCTAAATTATTGTCAATAACTAGTTTTGTGGGGGTTTTGTTTGCTTTTTTTTCAGACAGTGTTACTCCAGGTTGATCTGGCCTGGACCTCACTATGCTGCTCAGACTCAAACTCACTGAACCCTCCTGTCTCAGCCTCTGATGGGGAAACTATCAACCAATCACATCTAGTTAGGGTGTGGCTACCTGGACCCCCAGGTAGAAAAACCAAAAGAGCACAGGTGCTCTCTCTCTCCATGTGGTGCTCGCTGGACAGATAGGACGTCTGATCTCCCACTCTTGTAGCGTGAGTTTCCCCTCTTTAACCATTAAAAAATACCCTTTTTTTTTTGAGTTGGCTTGGTTATTTATCATGCTGACCTAATTTTGCTACACCTGGCGCCCATGGGGCTCTAGCTGCCACCAGCCGCAGCTACGCTGCATTCATTTGGGTGTAGAGTGTCCCAGCTCCCATCCAGCCTTTCCCCACGCCACTCAGCCCCGCCTGGCCTGGGCACTGTGTCTGGGGCCGCAGGTCCCTCAGTCGCTGCAGGCAAAGGCCATTTCTGCACCCGCCGGTCCAAAAAAAAAAAAAAAAAAAAAAAAAGAGGGATAATTGGATGATGGGATAATAGATTGGTATTTGTGAGTTATTGTTTTTAGACAATTATATTGGTATAGATTTTTGTATATTGATACAAAGTTAAATTATATTAAGTATTGTATGCATGTATGCTTCTACGTCTGTTTAAAACATTGTTTATGTATTGATATATATATATATATTTACTATACCACAATGTACGTTACTACCTCTGATTAAGATACTTATACATTGTTTATATTTGAAGGTCATTGTCCTCATTTATTGCACAGTTGTTTATTGTCTTAGTCTTTAAGTTAGATAGGTATTAAAAATTACAGATCAATAGTCATCTACGTTTGTTATATTTATAATTAGACTAATCAGGTTCTTTAGATACATAAAGATTATACTCAGTATAGATAGATAATCTTCAACCTCTTCAAGGAGCTATAGAAAATGGCCTTTAATCTAATTTAGAGTTTCATAGTTTCGTGACAGTGAGACACAATTGCTCCTGGCAACACCAGTCTATTCCCGAGAAAATGTTGAGCACCAGAGACACTCCACCTGGAGCCTTTCTTCTTGGCAGAACTGGCCTTTGGGCAAAGAAATGCCCATATCTCAACCACTGACAGAGATACAGAGTATCTATAAATGGATAAAACAGTACTGTCATATCCTGCCAAGACAGGGTAAGATAGTTTTAAAAAGCTTCTTGCCTTTAAAAATGATATGTCAGTTACTTTAGGCCTTAGCCAAAGTTGGTTGCTTCAACATCACAAATGAGACTTTGGGTGATTGCCTAGGTAGTCAGTTGTCTCTGGCATTTGTTGCACATTTTGGAAGTTGCTCGATTATACTTCCTGTCCACTCAAGTAATATTATTTCCCTTCTCAGATCTTTGATGGAGTTGAAGATTAGATAATTGTAGTTACCTTCCTTACAATTTAGCCAAGCTTAATTTCAATACAATAGTTAGACTCCTTAAAATAGAATGTTTAGTAAAATTTTGTTATTCGTTCCTTGCTTAATATTGTTCATTGTTTGTAATTTTATATTTGGTATCTGTTCCTATTGTATATAGCTGTGTTGGGTTTGGATCAATTTTGTTTAGACAAAAGGGGGAGATGATGGGGAAACTATCAAACAGTCACATCTAGTTAGGGTGTGGCTACCTGGACCCCCAGGTAGAAAAAACTGAGAGAACACAGGTGCCCTCTCTCTCCATGCAGTGCCCACCGGACAGATAGGACGTCTGATCTCCCACTCTTGTAGCGTGAGTTTCCCCTCTTTAACCATGAAAAATATTTGTTCTTCTTGAGCTGGCTTGGTTATTTATCGTGCTGACCTAATTCCTCTACAAGCCTCCCAAGTGCTGGTGTTACAGTCATGAGCCCCAATGCCCAGCTTTGCTCATAAGTAGTTCCTAGGGCATAGGACTGGTGAGATGGCTCAGTGGGTTAAAGCAGGGGCCCACAAAGCCTGACGATCTGGGTGTGATAGCCCAGAAGCCATGTGTGGAGGAAAACCAAGAATCAGTTCTACAAAATTGTTCCCTGCATACACCTTGCAATATGTGTGTGCCCTCCCATTCATGGAAAACACACACACACACACACACACACACACACACACACACACACACACACACACACAAACACGCTGACTCCTCCATAACCCTGTGTTATGTATGTGCCCTTCCATTCATGGAACACACACACATTGACCCCCCCCCACTCTGCACTATGTATATGCCTTCCCGTTCATAGAACACACACACACACACACACACACACACACACACACACACACTGACCCCCCCATACACCCTGCACTATGTGTGTGCCCTCCCACTCATGGAAAACACACACACACGCACGCACACACACACACACACACACACACACACGAAATTAAATTAAAGTTAAATGTCTTTGAGGCCTGTTGCTGATGGAAGATTAAATCTTTTGTGTCTATAACTTAAGAGGACATTTCATTCATGCATTCATTCTACAAACACTGCATATCTGGTGGGGTGCCAGGTGACAGTTTCCAACCACCCTCCACAAGTACAAATTTTCTTCTCTGTTCTCATTCTGGCTGAGGTCCTTTCTAGCAATATGACCTTCATAAGACATTAATATCCTCCCCCACTTCCTTGTTTTTTTTTTTAAGTTCCATTTTTAAATTTATTTTTGAGACAGGTTTGCCTTTTTTCCTCCCATTCTGCTGCCTTAGCTGCCCAGGGGCTGAGACTGCAGGTCCCTCCATCATGCTGGGTTCTATTTAATTTCTTGAGTCTGTTTTTTTACCTGAAAAAAGTACCTGCTTTATAGAGCAGATCTGGGAATTCAGCCACTTACTCTGCCATTTAACAACCGCTCTGTAGCAACTATCAATTACTGGTACCTTTAGTGTGTTTACCTCTAAAAGATATGATTTGTCAGCATGGTGGTCTCTCCGAGTTTCTCACAAATTGAGAGGTAATTTGATCAGAGGACAGAATATCAAGGGACCCTTAGAGGAATAAAACCAAATGTCAATACATTAAGCTTCAGGTACCAAATAAATTTACTCAAAAGCAGAAACCATTATGTACTGATAATAATAACTCTGGGAGTGGGTGTTGACATTTAACAATAATTATAACATGAAAATAATTAAAATTACAAAACAAGTCTGTTTTTCTTTCTGAAACTTTGCAACTATAAAAAGTTTACTTGTAGGCTTTTAAGCAGTGGCTTCCAGGAAAAAAAGTAACTTAGTTGCCCAGAAAGCATTTTGCAAGCATCTGGTGTGAATCTGTCCTGGCAGGGTCTTCAGAAGCAAGCTGAGCTGAGCAAGTTTGCCCTTTGTGTCTGTAGTATGAACTAAGGGACAGGGATCACACCACTGGCTCCTGGAAGTTCAGCTTCACTTGCTGTGTCCCTCAGCCCTGCCAGCCAATCATCCTGTCTCAGAAGGTTAGAAGGCTGGTGCTTGAATAAGTAAAGTTGTTCTGTTGATGCTTAGAGAAATCCACATTGTAGTAAGAGGTGCGGGCCACGTTCCCAGTGCCTGGCTAGCTTAACCCCCGAAATAATTACACAGAAACTGTATTCATTTAAAACACTGCCTGGCCCATTAGTTCTAGCCTCTTATTGGCTAACTCTCCCATCTTGTTCAACCCATTTTTAATAATCTGTATGTCACCACGAGGTCGTGGCTTACCGGGAAAGATTCAGCATGTCTGACCTTGCAGCTTCATGGCAGCTGCTCTCTGTCTCTCCCTCTTCTTCCCAGCATTTTCTTCTCTTTTCCCTGCCTATCTAAGTTCTGCCCTATCAAAAGGCCAAGGCAGTCTCTTTATTCAACCAATGAAAGCAACACACAAACAGAAGGACCTCCTACACCACGCATCCCCTTTCATTTTCAAAGATCCAAACCAAAACCAAAACCAACCCTTTGCCATCTGTTCTTTGGACTCAGATTATCCTGTTTGATCCGTATGGACAGAATGAGCATGCACCTGTTGGGGGTGGAAATTTAGTTAAGGTTTCTATTGTTGTGAGGAGATGCCAAGATCACTGCAAGTCTTGTATGGAAAACATTTAATTGGGGTTGGCTTATAGTCATCATTGAGGGGAACATGGTGGCATGCAGGCAGACATGGTGCTAAAGTTGGCTGAGAGTTCTGCATTCCTGGCAGCAGGCAGCAGGAAGAGAGAGGGTAATGCTTGGCCTGGGTTGAGTTTCTAAAACCTCAAAGCCCATCTCCTGTGACATACTTCCTCCAAGAAGGCCACACCTCCTAATTGTGCCACTCACTGAGCCAATGGGGGCCATTTTAATCCAAACCATGCTTCCCTAGAGAAGCCACAGGCAGACAGGCTCTGGGGTTGCTATGGACTCCCCTCTTTCAATCAGGCCTGTTCTTAAAGCCTGCCATGGCTCTTTACACACAGTCTTACCACTGAAGCAAACAAAGTCCATGGCAGCTATGCAGCCAGTGAGTTAGTCAGCTCAGGAGGTCAGTGTCGGTCAATTTTCAAGAACCTGAGCTTTTAACAGGTGTTCCAGGTCTCTGCTGCCTTTGGACTGCTTAGTCCATCTTTGAAATCAAAACCTGTGTATTTCCATTTGTTACTGGAGAAGTTAGAGTCTTGGGGAATTCTACTTGGCCAATTCTTGTTTCTTCTCTTTTCTTCAGGATGCACCCTTTCCTAGTTTTAGGCTTGCGATCCTCTGAAATGAATTCCACATCTTTAGTGGCTCATCTCTCTCATGTGTGCAGATCTCCAACATACCAGTCTCTCCTTCCTCAGTGAAGCCTACACGATGTCTGAGGACAAGAGTTATTACTCTTAATTCCAAGATCCCGTGTGGTTCTTTGTACTGGGCTGGAGCCCATTACTTATTACTGAGTAAATTTATAAAGTAGGAAGATCCCTTTGGAGTTATTATTTTTTGTATAGCTCTGAAAATTACAAAATGAAAGTCAAAGCAAGATATGTGTGTGTGTGTAACAAGTTACATGTTTTATATATTGTACTTCTGCCTTGTACTCTAAATAACTTGCATGCAATTTCCCCATTTACTCATACAACCTTTGATAGGCATTTCTATTGATTTCCCCACTTAAAAAAGCAGCAATCTGAAGCCTATGATTCAGGGTGTATAGGAGCAGGATGGCAGCCCTGCTCATCTGGATTCAGAGCTTGTTTCCTTACAACTTATTAGACCACACTGAAGTGGAGACGGGAGTCTAGCAATGATGGGTCAGTGACAGACAGGCTCGCATCTCAGCCAAGATTGTTTAGCTACCCACACCCTTTGCCACTCTTTAAACCTGAATCTCATGCCCACATCCTTGAATGATGGATTTGAGGGTAGCTGGACTCCTTTATTTGTTTCTCCTCCCAAGAGACCACATTGAGCAAATCTCCTTTCTCTCCTTTTCACCGTTATGTGTATCTGTAATTAACATATTGGGAATGGGTGACCGAGCCTCATTTGTCAGGACTACCAGAGCTCAGGTGTTGACCTTAAATTCTTTGGTAATATGAACGCCAAGAGGGATACATTGGAAATAGTATATCTCAAGACTATTATACTGTATATGGAATAGTAATGGCAGGTAGACAGTGATAGGGTGAGGGGAATCACACAGACCTGAAGTAAGACCTTAAGAAAGAAATAGAGCAAATAAGCCAATAAAAGATAAAAGCTAAATAATAGAATAGTTTATACATAACAAGACATAGAAAGTAACAAAAGGGCACAAAGATGACAAGGGGCAGAGAGTGAACTAATCAGAAAGCAGTCTGTTCAAAGTCACACATACTAATTTTAACATTAAGTGTAAGTGATCTACATATCATAAATAAATGCAGGAATTATTATATTGCATAAATAAGTGGTTTCTGTATGCTCTTGATGAGAAACTCAGTTTAAGGTCGTGTGAGAAGGCTCAATGGTAAAAATCACTTACGACTCCTGTAGAGAAGCTGAACTCATTTCCTAGTCCCATGTCAAGAGTCTAACTGCCGCCCGTAACTCTAGTTCCAGGGAATCTAGTGCTCTGTGTGCATGTGCTCATACATGCTCACACACAGCTGCATTAAAAAATTCTATAAAACCCACATTGGAGCACTGGACTGAGCTCACAAGGTCCAGTTGAAGAGCAGAGGGAGGGAGAACATGAGCAAGGAAGTCAGGACCGCGAGGGGTTGGTCCACCCACTGAGACAGTATGCCTGATCTAATGGGAGCTTACCAAATCCAGCTGGACTGGGACTGAACGAGCATGTGATCAAACTGGACTCTCTGAATGTGGCTGACAATGGGGGCTGACTGAGAAGCCAATGATAATGGCACTGGGACCTGTCTATTCTGCATGTATTGGCTTTTTGGGATCCTATTCTATTTGGATGCACACCTTCCTAAGCCTGGATGGAGGGGGGAGGGCCTTGGACTTCCCACAGGGCAGGGTACCCTGCCCTCTCTTAGGACTGGAGGGGGAGGGGAGAGGGTAAGTGGGGGAGCAGGAGGAAAATGGGAGGAGGGGAGGAAGTGGAAAGTTTGAATGGTATTATTTATAAAGCAATAAAAATTTTAAAAAACTTTTTAGGTAGGAAAACGCAAATATATATTTAAATGTCTGGAAATTCATGAAATGTTGATGTGAATCTAAGGAAGCTAAGATGCTGACATTACTATGAGTAAAAACATAGTTTAGTATAAAACCTATTGTCTTAGAGACAGGTGCTCACGTTAGAATCATGTGAGGTCAGTTAATGCAGAGCATATAATAATCACAGGCTTTCATGTGACTAATAAAGTCCATACAACTTCATCAGTAACTGAAAGAGTTGAAGGGAGAAATTCAAAATCCATAATTATTTTTGAGTATTTTAACTCCTTCAGCCCCCAGAAAATGTTAGAACAACAAGATGAAAGAAACAGAAAGAGTTACATAACATAGGCATCTGTCTGGCCGTACTCACGTTTATAAAACACTCTATCCAAAACCATAAGTGCATTTCATGTCTTCATGATTATATCACTGATTTGGGACCAAGGAAAATGTTTCTGTGAATTTTTTTAAGAGATGCAAAGCATACAAGAACTGCATAGGGTGTGTGTGTGTGTGTGTGTGTGTGTGTGTGTGTGTGTGTGTGAGAGAGAGAGAGAGAGAGAGAGAGAGAGAGAGAGAGAGAGACCTATCTTCAGTTCAATTCAGTGTTTCTTTTCTCCTGCCCTGAAGGCCCTGGAGGTTTTTGGTGTTGGGAAGGGAAATTTGGATAATGAAGGAAGTGGTAAGGATCAAAGAAAACAAAAGAAACCTAAGGTAAAATACTGTCTTTGAAAGATTAGCTAGCATGGTGTGTGTATTACAGTCTCTGCCTAGGGTGTTTTGTACAATATTACCACGTCTCTAGGGCATCCCTTTGCCCTGAATACTGACAATGTTTGCTCCCGCAATTTTCTTACCCCACCCCAATATTTCAGTCTAGTTATGAGCTGCTCCTGTCATCAATCATGCAGAGATACATGCCCACCTTCACTTGGGCTGTTCTCAGATCTTTGTTAGCTGAGGGATCATTTTGTCTCTGTAAGCGGCTTTACATAAATTTTCCTTTGATCCTTTTTTTTTGTATAAGAATTTTATGCTGCTGGTTATTCAGGTTTGTAGCGTTTTCTCTCTTCATGACTGCACTCCCACTTGGGGACTGAATGCATGCCAACATCTACACTTCTGCATACATGAGCCCAGGACATGCAAATTCTGACCCGAGCAAGGATGCTTAGTCAATAAGGATGAGCAGAAACACTATTGGATATTTTGTGGCAGTATAGATACAGGTGTGACCGACTTAGGGTAAAGTACATAGCAAGAGGCAAGAACCCTATGGTACAAAAGGAAAAGAGTTAGCTCACAGGTTTTGACAAGGCGTGAGTGCAGCTCAGGGCAAACACAGAAGGATGGGGGCATGGATATGCCCAAACACAGACATGGATATGGTCATCATTTCCTAGCTATTGTATTTGCAGCCTCTACTACTCATTTTAATACAACATGGAAGCCAAAGTCTATTGTAGGTGTCTGAAGAATATAGGTAAAGCTGAGTATGGAGGTCTCTTCCCTTAGAAATGTTCACAGAAGCAAAACCAGGTACTTTCTAGATTTCTGGTTAAGATGTTCTGAGGATCCACTGAGACTGTCATCTGCCGAGAAGTCATCCGGTGACAAGCCCTGTGGCAGCTGTTGAAGGGGACTCTTCTGTGGGGGTGACCTGATCACGGACAGGAAGAAAGTTCCCCAAGGAACAGCTGATGAGTGAGTACTTCAGGGAAAGACTCACTTCACGGACAGGCTGTGGGCGTGTCACTCACTTTACAGACTTAGCGATCTACACTGGCGTATTGATTCACAACAGACTGTAGTAACTGTTTCAGGACTTGGCCTCCAAAGCTCTTCCTTTATAAATACCCAGACAAGAGAACTTTCCATCACTCTGTATGGGCTGCATAGACGGGAAAGTCTTTTGATGATCTTATGCTCTATGAGCGAGTCCCTAGACTAAGACCTGCCGGTGGCCATGTCAGAAGGCCAGCAGATGGCAACTGACTTCAGGGGATCAGGTCCACCAGGAAACAAAACACTGATGGGTGAATCTCAGAGAGGCAAGACTCCGAGAGCCTTGGTCTCAGAATGTTTCTTGCTTCCGCTCTGTCTTTGCGCGTTTGCTGCCGCCATTTTTCTCTGGTATCTGGCATGATGTAAATGGGCATGGGGAGATCCCCTCTGCTTTAATGCAGTATGATCATCTCTTGGAAATATCCCATTCTACTGGGTAATTTTACCTGTGGATCATTAAGAAGATGATTTCCTCCTAAGATGTACTGTTTAACTGAAGCAATGATTTTATACAATAATAGTGTTAGTAGGGAACTATAATAGAGTTAGTTTAGGGGGGAGATTAACATAGGTAGAGATAGGATAAAATGTTGTCCCTGCCTCTGATAAAGCAGAGGCTTCAGAAAATAAAAAAATAAATAAAACAAGGAAGTGTCACACAGCTAGAGCACATGAGTTTCTATTGAGGAGCTGTAGACTGTGGCTTAGGTTAATGATTAAGAAAAGCAATTGAGTGAGAAAATTTGTTTAAATTATTTTAATCTTATTGTTGGGAGATGTATTTATAGGTCTTTGAGTACCTCATAGCTGAAACAAAGTCTTGAAAATACCTTAGTTAGACTAAGATGTTTTTGCCAAATAACTTTGATATGAAAAACCCAAGAAGATAATCTAAAGTTTTAGTGGGCACATAGTTGAGTGAAGAACTTGTTAAAGTCAGGAAATAAGAACAAAGCAGCCCGATTATTATTAGCTGATGTACCTTCTTTGCTAGGATTGGTTGGTGACTCAAGGCAATGATTAATTCCTTGTGCCCATTTCTGACCTCAATCTCTTGATATAAAAATACTACTGGTGAATGGGTATGCACCCCAAAGATTTAAAGTAGAACTGACTGACTGTTTTTCATATATAAAAGCTTAGGTCTGTGATATTTTTTAAAAAAAATTCTTATAAAATCTATCTATCATCTATCTATCTATCATCTATCTATCTATCATCTATCTATCTATCTATCTATCTATCTATCTATCTATCTATCTATCTATCTATCTATCTATCATCTATCTATCAATCATCTATGGATCTATGGAAGGACATGGTATTTGTTTTTCCAAGTTCTCTTAATATACTAATTCTAATAATCATGCATTTTTCTATAAATTATGTCACTTTTCTTCTTTCTGTGCCAATCAGATTCCACTGTGTACCATTACTGTCATTCACCTGGTGATGGGCATCCAAGAAGATTACATTTCCTGGCTGCAATGAGCAGAGCAGTGGGAAAGATGAATGTTTACGTGTCTCTGGCAGGGTTTAGAGTCTTCTGGGTGTATGCTCAGGAGTGGTTATAGCTCACCCATATGGCAGTTCTATTTTGGGTGTTTTGGGAAATCTCCATACTAATTTCCATAGTGGCTGCCCCAGTTACACTCCTGCCAGCAGTGAATGAGGGTTCCTCTTTCCCCACGTCCTCATTAGCATTTCAACAAATGATTTTCTAGTGTGTTTCTACCAATTCACAAGTCTCCCCTGGGTTTGCACTGTAGTATTAACAACAACTGGAAATTTTAATGCACATATAATGGGGGCATAGGGGCATCAAAATGTTCTTTAGATTTGCATTCCCTTTTACCTAATGAAGTTGAGGTCATGTCTTATCTTCCATCATTTTTGGATACTGTATTGCGGGGAATGTCAGCCCAACTCTCTTTTTCTTCTTTGGGTTGTGAGTTTCTATTTTGTAGACTATTAGGGAGAAAACTTAGCTGGTTGGTAGGTTCTGAAGGGTTCACTGTGGAAGAGCACAGTGATTTGTCCCTCCCTCCTGCTGGTGTGAGCCACTGTAGCAAACTGGTTGTTTGTGTGTGCCACTGCTATAATTAAGGCATCCATGTGATTCTTTTCAGGGGAGTACATACTTTCTAGTATCTTCTCTCTCTCTTTGGCTCACCTTTATACCTTTTACTTTTGGATGGTTTTAAATGGTTTTTCATTTTTTCTGAAGGCCTTGAACATATTAGGTGAACATTGTACCGATGAACTACACCCCAGCCTAGTTTTTACAATCTGCTTTTTTTTGCATTTGCTTGTTTATTCATTTAGTGGTGTGTGTGTGTGTGTGTGTGTGTGTGTGTGTGTGTGTGTGCATGTGTTACATGTGCACCATGGTGTACTTGTGAAGGTCTCAGGAGAACTGTGGATATTAGTTTTTTCTTCTGTTATGTGGGTCCTGGAGCTCAACCTTGGTTTATCAGGCTGAGTGGCAAACTCCTTTACTCATTGGGTGGCCTTATTGCACTCTTCAGATAAAATAGTTCATTGAACAAAATTTCTTAATCTTGATGAGATTATATATCTACCTATCTGGTGCTTTTGTGTCTTATTCAAGAGTCTATCATATTCAAGGTCATGAGTATATTGTTATGATTTTATTTGAAAACCATCACTATTTTGTCTTACATACTTAGATGAGAAATCTCTGGTATTGACTTTTGTGTATATTGTAAGTTGTACAGTGAGATTATTTTTATATGGATATATAATTGGCCTAGTATCATAATTTTAAATCCTATCCTCTACTCATCATTCTAAAATGTAATGCTCTTAAATGCATACTCAAAGCAAAAAGTCATCTCTTTTTAGCTGCTTCTGGAATGTTCTCTGTCTCTGGTCTTTGTCTATCTTTGCCCTGATGCCACTCTCTAGATTTCACAGCTCTGGATAGAGGGCAGCGGGAGTCCTCTACTTTAGTCTTAGCTCCTCTCCTGCAAAACCTTGCTTGAAATAAGTACCTACGGCGTTTTCAGATAAATATTAGAATGTGCTTGCATTCTAATATTTATCTGGGGATTTATGTGCGTGTGACTCAGTAAACCTCATTGAGGTTGGTTACAGGAGCATAGTCGGTCGGCTGGTAACTACACCACAGTTTCCTCCAGAAACTATTAACTGTGAGATACTCAGGGAGGGGTGGGGCCGTATGAGCCCCTCCCCTCACTGGGAATTTTAACTGGGACTTCTTAGTATTTCTAGATCAATATGAGGAAAATGTTCATCTTTACACCACAGGTCATTTAAATCTATGAGTCTGAATATCCCCAAAGATGCGGAGATGTTTTGTGATTTATCTTGAATATGTTTTGTAGTTTCCAACATAATATTATTATATACCTCTTAGATTTTGATAAATTGTATCCAATAATTTCTTTCATGAAATTTTCTTATTTTTCTAATTAGAGATAAATTTGATCCATTGATTTATATCTAATTAGTTTTTGTTAAATTCACTCCTTAATTCTCATAGGTAATATATTTGTTTTGTTTTCAATCAGGTTGTGTCTTCTGACTTCAATTGCTTACTGGTTCTAAGTACGAGGTATATATGAAATGAAATTCTAAATAGATGTTGTAATGTACATTTTATTTGAAATATAAATTATGCATAAATATTACACAGACATTTTGCTCTATATGTATAATACAAAAGTAATTAAGTCCTGAAGTGATTTTAAAGATCAGAAGGGCTAAAAATATCCTTTTGAAGGGTGAATGTTAAAATAAAAAAACATACATTGTTAAGTACTTTTCCACTGCTCTCTCCCTCCTCCGTAAAATGCAAATGAAAGCTTTCAGGAGATGCAGACAGGGATCTCAAAATTTCTATGGCTGTGTTTTCGTGGTTAATCTCATTTTATTTGTTCCCTGTGCATAAACACAGTCATTTGATGCTGAAATTTGAGACAATTGCTCTGATTAAATCCTTGCTGATCTGTTACAGAGGAAAAGGGGTTTTTACCTCCCCTTGAACAGATGGTGAACAATTTGATCTGATTGCAACCAACATTCAACTCTTGCGGCAGCTAGAACTGCAGAAAGGGAACTGTCCTTTGCTGTCTTGAGTCGTAAAGTCCATGGAACTGATAAAATCCTGTCGTTAACCAATAATTACTTCCTGAGATGTCAATCGTAATTTCTAGGCCTATGCTTTTGGATTTTACCTACAACAATAAATTTTGTCCCTCAGGAGGACTGACTACCATATAATCATATGCCTCAAAACACCCCCAGTTTCTCACTGAAGCTGACTATGCCTTCCAATAATCCTTTTCAATTCTAAATGTCTGGGGTAGAAGTCACTGGTCATGAAGGGTCTCAGTGTGACCCACACAATTAGATAAACATGTTGCAGACCATCACCCCATCCAGCTTTCCAAATAAGATGATACTTTTGCTGCGATAAAAACATTATGACCCAAAGGCAAGAGCATAGGTAATGAAAGCGTTTATTTGCCTTAGAGTTCCAGAGTGGCGGCAGCTTAAGAGAACTGTCACATGACCTCCACAGCCAAAGGCTGTCACAGGACCTCCACAGCCAAAGGCTGTCACAGGACCTCCACAGCCAAAGGCTGTCACAGGACCTCCACAGCCAAAGGCTGTCACAGGACCTCCACAGCCAAAGGCAGGGAGGAACAGGTGCGTGCTGTTTGCTTGCTGCTGCTCCTGCTAGCTTCCTTCATCCACAGCTCAGGAAGGGACCCAGGAAATGGTGCTATCCACAGCAGCAAGGGTCTTCCCACCTCAATTACCTATCAAGATAATCTCCCATAGACTATCCCACAGTCCAGCCTGATCTAGATAATTCTTTACTAAGATTCTCTTTCCAGGTGATTGAGTCTAAGTTGGATTGAGTTGACAGTTAAAACGAAAGAACACAAGTATTTATTTTAAAAGTGGCAAAGACTGAGGCTCAGAGGTACTGAGTACACAGTCTATGTTATTCAGCCAAGGAGTAGACTCTCTGTGGTTGGAGCACAGGCTTGCTTCTGGCTTGACCAGAACCCTTCTTTGCTGTTCTTTCACCCTGTCTGCATTGAGAGGGGTCATTACTCCTGTGATATACTTATCCAGGCAAACAGGGAGACTTGTGTGTGTCCTAGGGAAACAAATGGAATGTGTGGGAAGCTTTTATTTCTGTTCACAAGAATACTCTACTTCTGAAAGCAGAAAACGAGAAACAGTTTACCTGAGCTAATGGGAGTTCACCAACTTCAGCTGGACTGGGAAGAAACAAGCATAGGACCAAACTAGTTCCTCTGAATGTGGTTGACAGTTGTATAGCTGAGGCAGACGAGGGGCCACTGGCAGTGGTACCAGGATTTATCCCTACTGCATGTACTGGCTTTTTGGGATCCTTTTCTCTTTTAATGTATATCTTGCTTAGCCTATATGTAGGAGGGAGGGTCTTCCACAAAGCAAAGTGCCTTACCCTCTCTTAGAGTGGGGTGGGGTGGGAAGGTGTGTGGAAGGAATGGGAGGATGGGAGAGAGTGGGAATTTGGATTGGTATTTTTTTAAATAGTATCTAATAAATAAAATAAAAAAAGAAACCCAAGTCTGCAGAATGGGCATCAGAGGGTTGATCCTTCCTTTAAGCTCCTTGTGCGTTATTTTTAATTTTTTCAATCTCTGTTTTGATCTCTGAATAATACAAGTTCAAAACTCTAAATAACAGCTAGAGGAGCATAGAAAATGGTCTAAGATATAAAAACATCACATAAATACAGGAGACAAAAGTTTACTCAGGGAAATAATGAGGATTTACCCAAGGAAGTCTACTTTCACAAGTCTCTTTAAATTGTATCATAGTAGAAAAATGTCAATTAATTTCTATTTTGAATGTGGTTTTGTTTGGAAGATTGAAGCAACGTGAATATACAATTAAATCCTTACTAACTTAGTTCCTACTATGGGCTAGCTGTGGGGGTTAACATGAACTTTGAGTGGGGGTTTCACTATTCTATTTTATTGTTGATTTTATTTAGCCATAATCACTTACTTGTATCATTTCAATCATAATGTTGAATGTCAATTTATATTTTAATATTTTTATAGTCTAGTTTGTGTTTATCACCCAGTAGCCTCTCAACATACATATAATGATGAGTCTAGTTTTTGAAAATTCTAAAGAAAGATGTAACATTCAACATAAAGATAAAAGATTGATAATAAATTTGAAAGGGTTTGATACTGTTCTGTTATTCCTACAACATTTTCATGAAGTCAAACTGATTTTAATCTCATTTTGTAAAGGAATAGACCATGGCTTAGAAAAGAAAATGGTTCATCTGCTATTCATTTCATGAGCAAGGACTCAAGTCCAAGTGTGAAGACTGCAGTGTTCACATTCAGTGTTATCAGCTTTACCTTTGAGAGCTTTTATGACCTCTGAGGTTGATAAACACTCAAAGCAGCAAGAAGCATATGGTCTTTCTGATGCAGCCAGCCACCACTTAGAACAAAACGGTGCTTGGAAACGGTGACCTGAAGCCAGGAAACGGCCTGTAGGACCAGGCAGTCCCAAATGGGTGAGGCTGCAGGATACTGGGTTTAAGCATAAATCTCTCTTGTGTTCCATTTGGGAGACTTCCAATGAGTTCAGCTCTGCCCATGAGCTTCCTCAAATTAGTCTTTGGTATGCAGTGCTGCGTTTTCATCCGTCCTTGAGTTGACACCTTTTAAGGCTCTACTCGATAAAAGGTAGCTTAGCTGACATTTGCTTCCTCTTCCTCCTTAGGTTGTTTTCCCAAACCGTGATCTTTGCCGTGCTTAGTACTTCATTTAGTTATCTACGTGGTGGTTATTGGGGACCTGTACATTTTCAGCACTTGATACACACATAATATATAGCATATATCACACACACATATTGTGCATGTGTGTAGGTGAATGACACATGCATAGTTCCTACGCTTAACAAATTTACAATTTGGTGAGGAAAATGGACAATAAACAAATAAATATTGATGTATAAATATATAATAACTGCTAAGAAATAAAGGACTTAATTTCAGTGATTAAAGCAATAACATTAATATACTCAACAGTGTTGTATGATATTTTGTTTGTGTTCTGACAAAGAAAGCTTGCCTGGAGATCAGAGAGCAGAGTCAGCCACTAGTTAACCATAGTGGCCAGGCAGTGGTGGCACACTTCTTTAACCCCAGCACTAGGGAGGCTCAAGCTTTTGATTCCAGAACTAGGAAAGTGGAGACAGGAATCTAAGGTGGAGACAGGGTCTCGCCCCATTCAGTCTGGGGATTCATGGCCAGGAACCTCCATCCAGTCTGAGATTTAGGAGAGGTAAGGAGTTTCTGGTAGCTGGCTGCTCTGCTTCTCCGATCTTTCAGCTTTCACCTTTAATGTCTGACTCAGGGTTTTATTGTGAAGATTAATTGGAATCGCGCTTCAAACAGTGCGGGAACCTAGAGGCAGGAACCATGGCGAAGCTGCTTGCCAGCTGAATTTTTGGCTAGTTGGAACACATGTTTGAACTGTGATTAATGTTGGTTGTAGATAATTACCCAGATCCTTGCAGAAGTGTCCACATAAAGATGAAGTTGGCAGTGGGGTGACTTCCCGCTTTTCTTGGATTATTTGGGTAACTTTTGCTTCCATTCAGAGAGCTGTTCTTCAAAGAATCTGAACTAAAAAGAGGGGCAGTTCCGAGTTCGTCATCTCAAGGGCTTTCATCATATGGAAAACCTTGGTTGAGAGTGGCAGACGGGGCTGCTGCTCCAGATGTGTGGTCATTTCATGGTTTTGTTAAAGCTCAAGCCGGGTTCACATTTTTTAAGCAAATCTATACAAATCTCCCCAACTTATCTGATTCCCTTAGCAGTGGGCCATTTGCTGGCTGATTACAGCCTCCGAGCTGTAGAACTCTTAACATTCTTATCTTCTAAAGATGAGAGAACTTAAAATTTTGTCTAAAAGTTAGCCTTATTTTTATTATGAGGAAGTACTTATTATTTCTTTCTTTACTTATTTCATTTGTTCTAAGGAGAGAAAGTTAGACTTGTGGGGAAATCAAAGCAAACTTGAACAAGGTTTAGAAGTAAAGGTGGCTTTATTTCTACTTTACTTGCATTAGGTAAAGATGGCAATAGGGGCTCATGGATTGCTGTGGTCCATCTGAGGGAAACATTGCAGACATGTACTTCTGATCTATTTCCAATGGCTATACCACTTTACAACAGATTGCATGATGGGTCTTCATTTGGGGCTGGTCCTCCTAACCCTACCCTTTTAAGTCTGCCCAGATTTTCTGTAGCCATGGCATAGACAACCAAGATTCCCAGCCATTCTCTCTCTGGTCAGTCTATGCAGTTTTATGAAGTCACCTCTTCCTAGGACCTTGTGTCCTGGTTCTCTCTGGTAAAGACACTTAGTCTCCTACAGAGAGTCATTTCCCTTCGTCTGTGCATTTCTTTGGCTCCCTTTCAACTGTCTTAATTGCTGAGACAGCTCTCTTCTTTTTTGATGCTCTCTTTAAGACCTGTTAAGTCTGGATCTGTCTTCCTTTCTTACATCACTCTACCTGACCTTTAAGCTCTAATCCTCCCATAATATTTGAACTAATCATTACATTTCAAACTTTCTTTTTATGAATAGGCCATTCCTCTCTAGCATAATCAGTCTGCAATTCCTTATTCTGTCATAAGATGTGATTTTTTAAAGCAAGTGTTTCTACTTAAGACCAGGATTGATCTTAAGCTTTCAATCATAGTTCTTTTGAAAAGATCCAGGATCCTTTTATTGGCAAGAATTTTCTCCATATCTCAAGAAAATGACATGCTATGCTTAAAATGATTAGTTTTATCCCCTTACTTAAAAAAATAAAATCTACTGTCTTACCTATGATTGATTGAAGGCTGAACTTGAGTGTCTGAAGTCTCAAGATATCATTAGAATTAAAACAAACAGGAACCCCAGTGTTGTGGTTTGAGACTTCATTAGCTCATGTGTTTGAGCACTGGTCCAGCTGCTTGTTTGCTCTGTATTTGGAAGGTTGCTAAGCCCTTAATAGATGAGCACTTGCTGTAGAAAGTGGGTCACTAGAGGTGGGCCTTGAGGCTTTATAGCATAACCCATTTCCTGTCCACTCTTTTGCTTCCTGAATACAGACACAATGTGGCCAGCTGCCTCCTTCTTCCTGTCCTCTTGCCTTTTCTTCTGCAATAGACAGTGTGTTCAAGTCTGAATAGCCACCCCCTGCCAGGGTCCAGCCTTGACTAGATTCGCACCTTCCAGGGTAGGAGTGTGAGGATTAGAATTATTATTATTCTCTCTCTCTCTTAATTTTTTAACATGGCTTTTCTTTTTATTTTTAAATGTAAATGTATTTTTCTTTTTTTAAATTGTTTTTATTGTGCTATACATTTTTTCTCTGCTCCCCTCCCTTTCTCCCCTCTACTCCACTCCCCTCTCCCATGACCCCCATGCTCCCAATTTACTCAGGAGATCTTGTCCTTTTCTCCTTCCTATTTAGATCCATATATGTCTCTCTTAGGATCTTCTTGTAGTCTAGATTCTCTGGGGTTGTGAAATGTAGGCTGGTTTTTCTTTGCTTTATGTCAAAAAGCCACTTACAAGTGAATACATATTATATTTGTCTTTCTGGTTCTGGGTTACCTCACTCAATATGTTTTTTTCTAGATCCACAAATTTTCATGCAAATTTCAAGATGTCATTGTTTTTTAACCACTGAGTAGTACTCCATTGTGTAAATATACTACATTTTCCTTATCCATTCTTTGGTCAAGGAGCATTTAGGTTGTTTTCAGGTTCCGGCTATTACAAATAATGCTGCTATGAACATAGTTGAGCACATGTCCTTGTGGTATGAATGAGCTCCCATTGAGTATACACCCAAAAGTGGTATTGCTGGGTCTTGAGGTAGATTGCTTTATAATTTTCTGAGAAATTGCCATACTGATTTCCAAAGAGACTGTGCAAGTTTGCACTCCCACCAGCAATGGAGGAGTGTTTCCCTTACCTTTACATCCTTTCCAGCATAAGCTGTCATCAGTGTTTTTGATCTTGGCCATTCTGACAGGTATAAGATGGAATCTCAAAGTTGTTTTGATTTGCATTTCTCTGATGGCTAAGGACATCGACCATTTCCTCAAGTGTCTTTCAGCCATTAGGAACAGAGATATAAGAAAAATAAAGACAGAAACATAGAACAGTACCAGAAGGGAAATTCAGTGAATACTGAAAATCACCTGTGTTTATTTTCCACATATATTTTCCATATATACCCCACTCCAAAAGGGAAAGGGGAGACATCAAACTTCACTAACATGATATAAAGAATAAACAGAGCATCCTTAGTCAAGCACTCTGCTGTTTGGATAGGACATGTAACGACCAAACCCTTAGACCAAGTAAGTGTCCTGCAGGCAACCACTCCCTGGAACCACCTGCCAATCTCCTTTGGAGGAGCAGCAATAGACTTCAATTCTCTGACCTTTGGTCAAGGTGGAGCAGACTCACATCTGTGGGCCCCAGAAACCCCTCCCCCTTTGAATTGCTTCTCATGATGCATTTAGTATCAGCAAAAAGAAAAAGTTACTAACCTACTTTGTTTGGTTTTTATGTTGTTCAGGGGAATGTGCTCAGGGTCTCTCACGTACTAGGCATGTACTCTACCAATTGTGCTATATCACCATCTCCCCCAAACCAGTTAATTTCCAATTCTTTGATGAGCAATGAGGTTGAAAACTATTTCCTATATCTCTTTTAAGACACAAAAGAGAATACTTTGATCTTCTCTTGTCTATTACCCAGAGATATTCTTAAAATTGCAATGGTCTACAGAGTCCTTGATCAAATAGACAATGTTAATTCATGGCAAATTGGTGACATCAGCATAATTATATCTTATCTCTGACCCTTTTAGCTGGTTAAGATTCATGAGTAGTAGTAATAGCCTACATTTATAAAGAACTTCATGGCTTGTAAGTAACAAGGACATGCATTACCTCATCCCTTTTACCAGCCTAAAGTAGAGCATGTAGTCCTGCTATGGGGAAAGGATTGATTGCAAAAAATTCATGATTGTTTGCCTAATGACTTAACAGTGAATACAGATGCAAGGAGTGTGGTCCAGGCTTCTGTTGTAAAGCATCTTGCTTAGCCTCTCCCCCACTAGGACTTCAACGATTTCAAAGGCATCATTGTTGACAGTGCGGATCTAGGAAATAGGATAAGCAAATGGAGAGGAGGCTCCCAAAGTCTCACCTCCCCGAAGAGAACTGTGTGAGTTCATTTTCCTGTCATTGCCATGGAATCCATGAAGCAAGGTTTATTTTGGATCTCAGCTGTAGAGATTTCAGCCGACAATTGACTCCCTTGGTTATGAACCTGTGATGAAGGAGAGCATCATGGGGGTGGGAACATGTGGAAGAGGCTGCCCACTTCATGGTAGACAGGCAGCTAAGAGAGAAAGACAGAAGGAGTCAACAGTATGATGTGCCCAAGTGACCTCCTGACTCTAGCTTGGGACCACCTCCTAAGGATTCCATAACCCTCCACTAGCTGGGACCAAACATTCCAGTCTTAAGCTTCTGGGGGAGACGTTTCACATCCAAATGACTTTTGGGATCATTTGGAGTCCTGGCCTCCAGCTGCTCTTCCCTGCTAGAGATCTTTACTTTCCTTCTGATTTGAGTTACTGAAAGCTGTGCCAAAATTGTTCACCAGCTCTGCTTCATGAGCACGTGTTGCCTGGAGGAGCAGAGGATAAGGTTTTCACCTGTTGGCCCACCTGACTGTTGGGTATATAAGCCTCCATGGTGCTATTGAATAAAGGACTTCTTACCAGACACTAGAGGTCCGTGTCTCTGTCTCTCTATGCTGTCTCTGTGTGTTTCAACCTCCAGCCCCTTGCCCGAAGCTTTCGAACTGTATGGTAGCGCATAGAGCGCAGACAGGTGTTGTGTGCTGCAAATGACAAAGATAACAACAACAAACACTTTGGACATAAGCAAAGAATTGTCTAACTTGCTGAATGTTCAAGTTGTATCTGACTCATGGGCTAGTGGCTAGGACACGTGTTTTCTCTTCAAAGTCAGGTGATGGTTAACACAGGCAAACAAGAGCTACAGAATAATCCTATTCTGTGGTTTACTGAGCACAGGATTCCCTTAGTAAACAAATGACCTTCAGTGAAATACGATATGCTTGATTACTTCTATTCAGTGTGGGTATAATATTATCTCAGGCCCTTGGAGACTCATTTACTATTACCTTTTTACATGTTTGTCAAACATGGAGAATTCTTCCAAGTTTAACACAATGTTGGTTTGCTGGGACTGAAACTGTAAAGGCAGAAATTGATCTATTTGCAGGGCTTTTGTCAGAGTGATTCAGAATGCCTGAAATGACCACATTGAACTTGCTCATAAGTCAGTTGTCATCATAACGGAAAGCAGAGAGAACAAATAGAAGTTTGTAGATTGCTGTGGATGGAGCAGGTACTCACATGGGCTTTAAGAAAGATAGCAACAGGCTGGAGAGATGGTGCAGTCATGAAAGTCTTGTTATAAAAGTGCAAGAAACCGGGTTCTGGTCAAAGCTGGGCACAAAAGCACGTGCTTGTGATCCCAGCACCAGAAGTCACACAGAAGCATGTGTCTGTGATCCCAGTGTGGGGACCTGGGTTCCAATAAACGCTGGACACAGATGCATGTGTCTGTGATCCCAGCACTGGAAGTCAGAGCCAGAAGGATCTTACAGCTCACTGACTGCTCATTTGAGGTAAATTTGTAAACTCCAGGTATAGTCTCAGAAAATAAGGTGAGAATTGTTGAAGTAGACACTTGCTATTGACATCTGACTTTACACACACACACACACACACACACACACACACACACACAGTGCAAGTGTACCTGCAGGCACCTGTGCACAAACCCATTCCTATGCACACACAGAGACACACATGTGTGCATGCACATATGCTCATACACACAAGAAAGAGACGGAGATAGAGAGTCAGAGAAAGAGAGAGAGACATAGAGACCACAGAGGTTCCATTTCTTCTTCCTTTCTGTCCAAGAAAAGTGAAGAAACTCCACTAAAACCTACCCACATTTTACAATGCACTGCAAGAAGCAAAGGGCACATTTCAATCTCCTTCTGCAGCATTTTCCTTCAAAGTCATCTTTCACCTCTCTCAGTCTAAGTCCTTGTGGACCACACTCTAGTGACTGTCCTAGATGGGGTCATTCTTCTGCCTTTTTCATATTGTCTTTTCCAAGAATGTTTCCCTTTAACTGGCATTTATGAAGGATGTCTTCATCCATAGCTCAGCTGAACTATCGCTCCCCCCTCTGCAGTTCTCTCTGGTTCCCTCTTTCTGAGGAGACTTTCTCTTCCCCTTCTTCCCTGGGATTCTCCAAAGCTTCCATGGGGCACGTGTCACAGAGAATCTTGGTTTCCTTCCTGCAGCTTCAGTGAAGGTCAGGAGCCAGTAAGAATAATGTGGGATGCCTTTCTGCATGCTG
Source organism: Ondatra zibethicus (assembly GCA_004026605.1). NCBI lineage: Eukaryota > Metazoa > Chordata > Mammalia > Rodentia > Cricetidae > Ondatra > Ondatra zibethicus. Next base: position 44,049 of record PVIU01005968.1, read on the forward strand.
TGAATATATCTTATTGCCATTGGTTAAGGCCAATAGCAAGGCAGAATATAGCTAGGTGGGAAATCCAAGCTGGTGGGGGTAGGGAGTGGAGTCAGGAGAATGCCATAGCCATCAGAGAAGCAAGATGTGAGTTAACAAGCCATGAGCCCTGTGGTGAAATACAGACTAATGGAAATGGGTCAATTTAGCTGTAAGAGCTAGTAAGTAATAAGACTGAGCAATTGGCCAAACTTTTATAATTAATATAGGCCTCTGAGTGTTTATTCAGGAACTGGTGGGTGGGAAAGAAACCTCCAGCTACAGGGGAGACTGGTGCTTTGGATGAGAATGACCCCCACAGGCTCTTATATTTGTGTGCTTAGTCTCCACTTAGTGAATTGCTTCCAAGATTAGGAGGTGTGGCCTTGTTGCAGAAGTGTCACTGGGAGTGAGATCTGAGGTTTCAAAGATCCACACTGGGCCCAGTACTCTCTCTGCCTGCAGATCAGGATGTAGCTCTCAGCTACTTCTCCAGCACCATGTCTCCCTGTATGCTCCCATACTCCCAGCCATGATGATGATGGATAAACCCTCTGAAGCTGTAAGCAGCTCCACTTAAATGCTTTCTTTTATTAGAGTTGCCATGGTCATGGTGTCTTCTCACAGCAATAGATCAGTAAGTAATTAAGATAGGAAGGAAGTCTTCTGTGCCGGTGCTATAGCTTATTCCATGTTGAATAAAACAGGCTATATGGTAATGAGCACACCCAATCACCAAAACCATGTTTAAATATGTACCAAGTATGTGATTTCCTGTAAAAATAATCCTGGGGACTGGAGAGATAGCTCAGGAGTTAAGAGAGCTCTTTCACAGTAGTCAAGTTCAGTTGTCAGCCTTCACTGGGGCTCACAACTGCCTGTAATGCCAGATCTTGGGGATCAGAGGTACTCTTTTGGCCTTACTAGGCATACTCACATATGTGGTACATATACACACAGCCAGATGTAGCTGGGTGGTTCATACCCTTGATCCTAGCACTGGGGAGTAAAGCAAGGGCATTGCCATTTTGAGACTGGCTTGGGTTACATAGTAAGCCACAAACCGACCTAGTCCACAGGGTGAGGGTTTGTCGCAATCTCCACCCATGCAGTCCCTCAAATTTAGAGGTTAGGATAATTTGCAGCATTCAAAAATTGAATCTTTTAAACCAAATCTCCTCTCCCCCCCCACACCTCTTCCTTCCCCACTCTGCTCATATTAAGAGACAAGTTGACAAGTTCTTGCATGTACGTTCAGGCTAGTCTGAGACTCATGATCCACTGCTTCAGCCTCCCAAGTACTGGAATTACAGGTTAGACCACACCTGGTTCCCAATCTTCCATTTTAACCTTGAATTTCACCTGAAATAAAAAATAAGAACAATTTAAAAATTAATTTAGGGGCTTACTATTAAGTATAAAGTAACATAAAGAAAAACTTTCAATTTAAGAAGAGTCAAATTGAAAAACTATAAATTATATATCAATTAATATTAAAACTTGAATGGACTATGCTAAAATTATATTTATCAGGGGAAGTTTTTCTCTTCAAAGAAATTCCACACTATTTATTTCAATGTCAGTTAAAATTGTTAAAAGCATTTTGTTATTTTTTTCTTAAGAATGTTACTATGATTTTCCCCTAAAAGTTATCTAAAATTACTGTATTTTTTTATGAGACATTAGCATCACTTTGAAGTCTCCAAATGAAAATAAACAGGCTGGGATGATTTTGTTTAGGCTGAACCCCATCCAGTATTTTTCATTTTAATGTAATTGCAGAAATGCTGTCTCCTTCCTCTAAACTTTGGTTTTTCCAACTACTTAAGATGTTACTGCATGAAGTGAGTCTGAATTTATTGAGGGAAAAAATATTTTCTTTGTCAAAGTCATATAAGACTATTTTTCTAAACCTCAATTACACATGCCAAATCTTCAGTTCTGTGTTATTTAAGATTACTCCCACTGGTTTCCTATAAACACAGAACTGTGTAGTCCATAGATGCTATCTTGTATTGTCTGATGGTCTCTGGGTTAGAATATGCTAAATGCATTCTGGCTTTTCCATTTCTCCCCAACTCTCTTCTCATTCCACAGGCATGTTCAGTCTTGAGGTTTAAAGCATGGCTTCAAAGACATCTCCTCAATGAGTCCCCTTGATGTACATCTTACTCTTGGTACGTACTGATTCATTGATCTCTTTGTCATCTTACTCACTATAATTACTGTATTATTTCTCCCATCAAGGTTCAATAAATGATAACATTGTGCTTTTTATTTATTTACTTTTTATTGTAATCACTGATGGTGGTTCTCACAGGGACAGGAGATGTTTCTCTCTTTGGTCATTGCATTACCCCAACACCTAGTACAGAATCATGCATAGTCTATACCAAAAATGTTTGATAGGAATGTAATACAAACCACCTATATAAGTTTAATTTGTGAGAGACACGTTAGAAAGCCAAAGAAACAAATGTAAATTTTAATAAACATTTTATAGATCTTGTTGTATGATGTTTTACTCTTTTGACTTTTTTTTTTTTTATTTTGGAGGGGGTCCATCAATCAGTTACCAAATAAACCATACACGGAGGCTTATTTTTAGTTATGACTGCTCAGCTTTAGCTTGGCTTGTTTCTTGCCAGCTTTTCTTAACTTAAATTATCCCAGCTACCTTTTGCCTCTGGACTTTTATCTTTCTCTATTTCTGTATACCTTTCTTTACATCTTTCTCTGTGGCTTGTTGTGCAGCTGCGTGGCTGACCCCTGATGTCCTCCACTCCTTGTTCTCTTGCTTCTTCTCTTCCTTGTTTTTCCTTCTATTTATTCTCTCTACCTGCCAGTCCTGCCTATCCATTCTCCTGCCTTGTTATTCAACTTTTTATTAGACCATCAGGTGTTTTAGACAGGCAAAAAAAATCATAGATTCTTAGAGTTAAACAAACAAAGCAGAAACAAAAACAATACACCTTAAAATAATATTCCCCAACAAGATCTAATTTCATTTTAAGATTATTTGATTTAAAATTTGTTGGTAAGGTAATTTAGCACCCACATTTAATTTACACTGTAAGTACAGCTCTTTATGGACTTGTCTGTAGTCGGACTTTCTTTGGACCACCAGCTCTCAAATAATAACTTGGAAACTTTTTTTTTTTAAATTTTTCGAGACAGGGATTCTCTGTGTAACAGCCCTAGCTGTCCTGGAACTAACTCTTGTAGGCCAGGCTGGCATCAAAGTCACGGAGATCCACCTACATCTGCCTCCTGAGTGCTGGGATTAAAGGTGTGTGCCACCACCACTTGGCAAGACTTTTTTTTTATTAATTATGAAAGTTTGGACTTAGTTTAGGCCTGCTCCCAAGTAGCTCTTATAACTTAAAATTAAACTGTTTATATTAATCTACATTCTACCACGTGGCTTGTTAGCTCCCTCCATACTGTATGTCCAACTTCCTCTGCATCTCACTGATGTGTCTCCACCTTTCTGAGTCCTTCCCAGAGTTCCTGTCTCTGCCTAGAAGTCACACCTATTCTCTCTTGTCTAGCTATTGGCTATTCAGTTTTTTATTAAATCAATCAGTATGTGCCTTCACAGAGATACTTTTTCACAGTGTACAAAAGGGTTTTCCCACATTTCCCCCTTTTTGTCTAAATAAAAAGGAAAGGTTTTTAACTCTAACACAGTAAAACTCTATACAATAAGAATAAATATTAGGTAAGAATTACGTTCACAATATCTAGTCCATTTGTACTTGGCAGCTTTAGAGAAAGTACTCTATTATCTATCCTATCTTGGTAAGTCCAAAGTTTTATACTTAAACCACTTTCTATTTCTATGGTAACTTGTATTACAAACCTAAAAATATCTTTTTAGACATTAAAACCGTTTCTTAAATAAACAGCTTAAGCTTTTATGTCTCTCAACCTTTATGATCTTTACATCTTTTTTGTGAGTATCTTTATTGAATTTGGTAACAAAGAAAATGATAAAATTGTAGCTATCTAGTCTTAAACCCCATCAGAGACCCAAAAAGAATAAAATATTACCTGAGTAAACAGGAAGAACAGAGCAAGCAACTTCCAAAACTATAGAAATGACAGAGACAGCTGGCTGCCTGAACAGTCACTCAAGGTTCCTATGAAACATTGGGGTATCCATCTTTGGCCTACAGGCCTAGACTATCTGGCAGACTTTTCTGTGAAGCAGAAAAATTTGAAGGACTGTCTTACCTTGTCTTGGCAAAGTTCAGCAGTTGCTTCCTTTTGTGTCCTGCTTGCCCAATTTGGACAGCATACTGTCAGCAGTCAAGGCAAGAACAGTTTCTTGCCCAGTGGCTAGCTTTGCCACATTTAAAGCAAACTCCATGTGGAGTTTCTATGGTGTCCATCATCTTCTCTGAAGTAGATTGGTGTTGCCAAGAGCAGATGTATCTCACTGTCATGAAAAGCCTTGTTATTAAAACATTTCAAATGTTATATTCTATAGGTATATGAGGTATTTGAAGACAAACTATCTATCTAAAATACATGAGGTTAAATAAAGCTTATTTCTTTCTACATCTAAACCATGACTATAAATTTGATTGTTATCTTAATTATACTAAACAGTTTGTAATAGAAGCTTTCAAGGATTAGAACTTCAAATTACAATTTTAAATAAGTTGCAGAGATACAACACATTACAGTATGTTGTAACAAAAATAACCTTAAATTTGTATCAAAATCCATACCAATGTAAAATATTTGAGACTAGTAGTTCCCTTTTATACCCTCTTTTTCTTCTGAGAAAGAAATCTCTGAATCTAACCTCCTTTGCTTAGTTTTATCTCTGACCATTACCAATAACAACTTGCAGCTAACCACCCTAAACAAACATCCATAACCCACGGAGTGACCAAAAACCACCTACCCACCCACCCCACCTCTTAGGGATGTGAACATCATATTATTAAATTACTTCCTGTTGTCTGGGGGGTGACAGCATCTTTAGGGGACTCTGTGAAAATTTGGATAATGGTCAAGTCCTGGGAGAGCTGGCTGTATCATTTGTTGTCTAATCTCTGTGTGATGGGGAAGTGCAGGGCTCAACTGAAGTCTTGGCTAGAGTAGTCTGTGAGGCTGGACCATCTTAACTAGCTGTTTTGAAGTTGTCCTGGATGAAGATTTTTGAGGAAATGACAATGGAGGCATTCTGAGACACTGGATTACATGGGCTATGTATCTGTATTCATTGGTATCTGGTTCTTTTGTTCTGAAAAGAAGCAAACTTTTAAAGGAAACATGCATATTTGCATCAACATAGGTATGAAATGTGTGGTGTACATGAATTAGCTAAAGACAATTCTCTGCTCTATGTTTGAGAAGATAAAAGACATCTGTCAACTTTGTAAGGTCATTTGAACTGCATATCCAAACTGTAATATAAATCTCCAACCATGTCATATGAAAGTATGTCATGCCACACCCACAGCGGTGTCGCCTGTGTGACAACCTGGTCCGGAGGACACAGGCTGGTGGGGGGGTTCGTGGCATTCACGGATAGGCCTCCGGTGGTTCCTTAGCAATTAGCTCAGGTCATGAACTCAAATGAAAGATTATGTACTCACCGCTGTCATAGATGTTTAGCTGCCTCTGCTATTCTTTCCTGTTTCCTGATAATGTTCTTTGTTGTACTTGGCCAAATATATAATATTACCAGAGAACCCCTTGATGTTCCTGGGATTAAGAATTCTGATAATGATACTAATACAGTGCTCAAGATGCCTCCAGTGTTTCAAGCCCTTGTGCAAATTCTGGATGATAGCAAAAAGAGGTCAGTGGGGAGGTATTATGGATGAGTTACAGCAGCAGGAACTTTTCCTAAAAACACTGATGATTTGGGGCAAACATAGGTTAAGATCCAGATGTTAGGAAACCACCATTCTGGGAATAAAGAAACTAGGAAAGAATCCCTTGCAAGATTGAGTATTTCAACACGTAAGGCTCATGGGTTAATAAAGTTTAGGATCAGGGATATATGGTGGGAACCACCCAGGAGTACAACTGAGTCACCAGATGACCCCATTCCATACACAGGAAAATATGAGGATGATGGTCATAAGTATATGATATATGAGGGACAAAAGTGGAATTACTTATCTCTACCATTCATGGATAGGCTTGCTAGATCCTAACCCCCATGGTGTTTGCTACATGAGAAAGTACAAAAAAGTATATTGCAGCAGGTGCAGAGAACTGATTAGGCATATTAGGTCACTAGAGGAGAGAAAGAAAGGGTGAGAAAAAAGAAGGGCCATGATAGCAAATATGAGACAAAAACATCTATTCCTAGATAAAATGAAACCACTTGTTTGAGGTTTATGTTCCCAAGGACAAGAGTTCCCCTTCCAAGGACATGCTCATTGCTGATGTGACTAAAAGAAGTTTTCATACTGTGCCAAGTGATGATACATGACCTTCTGGTTTGTTCTTGGTTTGAATACTATATAATGACAATATGAATTCAGTAAAATTGCAGCAGATTCAAACCACTCCCTTGTGTGTTGTGTCTGTCTGTCATTCGCCTCCTGAAGTCCCTGAAAATCAGATTGAATCTAAGGCTTTGTCTGAAACCACCATTTTGGTTTATCCTTTCCCTTCCATGTTGTATCTCCTCTTTCCAGCACCATCAGCATTTCCCTGCAGACTTTTCCAGATGTTTTGCCAACTAAATACCTGCTGATAAATCATTGGTTCTGCTTCTGAAGTACTCAGATGGTGAGGTCCTCCTCACACACAATCATCACTAATATATAAGTAAGGGAGGAATGGATTCTGTGTTGGGAATAGCCATCATGCTACTATAGTTTCTTGTCTCAATTATGGGGCACCCTAAGACATATTTTTAAAAATGTGGTTAAGTGTTTTCTCACATCCCTGCCTCCCATAGCAACAACTATAACTTTTCTTATGCTTTCTTGGATACCGTTCTTAAATTCATCACATATTTATAAATATATTAGTAAACTACATGTGCTTTACTTTCTTTCTTCTTCCCTTATATTTTTTGAGATGGTATCTTGCTATTTTGCCCATAGTAGCCTCAAATTTATGATCTGCCTGCCTCAGCCTACCAAGTGCTGGGATTACATGTGTATGGTACTATTCCTGACCAGGATGTGTGTGTGTGTGTGTGTATTAGTTTATTTTATTCCTTTCCCTTTATAGTTCTGTATTTTTATAAATTTTAAATGTGTTCATGACTAATTATTTATCTTCATGAATGCAACTCAATATATTTTATCAGTTAGGTATACATTTCAAATCACTTTTCTTCCCTTTGTCATTTTAACTTTTGCCTAGCTCTTCCCTATAGGTCTCTGATAAGACTATCCATATAAGCTCTTGACAAATTACATTGACCATGACTATGTAGGTGAAAAGTAATTGCAGTTTCGGAGTCCAAATATATCTTAGTTAAGGCTACTATTGGTGTGATGAAATACCATGATCAAAAGCAACTTAGGAAGAAAAGGGTTTATTTTACTCATGTTCCATACAACAGCTCAACCCTCAATGCAGGTAGGGAAGAAACTTAAACAGGGCAGGAACCTGGAGGGAGGAGCTGATGCAGGTGCCATGGATGGGTGGTGCTTACTGGCTTGCTCATCATGACTTGCTCAGCCTGTTTTCTTATGGAATGCAGTACCACCAGCCTGAGGATAGCACCACCCACAATGGGCTAAGCCTCCCACATCAATCATTAATTAAGAAAATGTCCTACAGGCTTGCCTATATCCCAATCTTATAAAGGTATTTTCTCTATTGAGGTTCCTTCCTCTCAGACAACTATGGTTTTATTGATATATAACTAGGCAGCACAAAATGGTTACATAGTCATTTTTGTTCTTATGAGTTGGTCTCACTATGTAGCTTAAGATGGTGAAGTGGGATTTCCCTCTGTATGCTATGATTATAATTGGTTAATAAAGGAACTGCTTTGGGCCTATAGTAAGCTATAGGCCAATAGAACTAGGTGGGGAAAACTAAACGGAATGTTGGGAGAAAGGAGGTGGAGTCAGAGAGAAGCCATGGAGCCGCCACTGGAGACAGATGTGCTGAAACTTTGCTGATTGGCCATTACCTTGTGGTGATGCATAGATTAATTGAGATGGGTTAAATTAATATGTAAGAGTTATCCAATAAGAAGTTAGAGCTAATAGGCCAAGAGGTGATTTAATTAATACAGTTTCTGTGTGATTATTTTGGGGCTAAGCGGCCAGGAACAAACTAGTGGCCTTCTTACTATAAGCTGGCCTCAACATTCAGTCTCTTTGCCTTAGTCTCCTGAGGGTCGAGATTACAGGAATGTGTGATCTATCATCCCTGGTAGGACATATGTTTTTCATCTGGACTCCAGTGTGGTCCTGGATTTACATGTACATATGCTAATGTACAGCTGCATCTGGGGGAGAAGACCTGGGGCTTTTACTGCATCTCAAAGGCACCAATGGTAGTCAAGCATTAGGATCATTAGCTGTACAACCATGTACTGTATGATGTGTTTACATACATGCAGTTTTATCTTAGCAGCCTTAGATTAGTAATTAATTAACTCTCAGTTCTCCTACATGCTGATGATCCAGAGATTGGGACCCAGCCTTACCCCTTGCTAATCCCCATTTCCTGCTACTTAGGTCAGCAGGGCAGGAAAGCAGCCCTTAGTGTCTTTCTTTTGAAAGTTGATTATGTTTTCCCTTTTGTATTTATGAATTCTCAGTGGAGCTTATTTAATATTCTCCTGCTTCTGCCTTGACCCTTTTCTACTTTGATCTTGGGGAATTTAAGGACAAAGATCTTCCTCCATCCAGATGATGCATAAATCACTTTGGACCAGTTTACAAACTTAGATGTACTGGGCAGGCACCAGCCTGGGTGACAATACCTCCTCCTGCTATGCCCTCATTTGAGCACAGCTTCAGCTGTCCAGCATCCTCTCTACTAAGTCAGGAATGTTAGCCACACATCTGAGGTCTTTATCTTTGGCCACTGATATTCTTTTGTTCAAAATTCTGAATTAATTGGCAAGTTTCTTGAAGTGGTGAGTGGCTACTTTTATTTAGCCAATGAAATCACCCATTCCTGTCATCAAGGTGCTGCTAGACTATATATATATATATACACACACACACATACATACATACAGTGGCCTTTGTTCTCCCCACCTGGGAAATGTGAAGAGTGCCTTGGGGTGACTGGAATGTCCATGGCAGGGCCCACTAATGGGCTGGGGTATAGTATAAAACATTGTTCTATAGGTAAGGAAACTGAGATATATACAAATACGGAGTAAAACTATATATTTGTTCTACTATAAGTTACTTCCAAAATGGTTTCTCACAAGCTTAGTGAGCTCTGTGACTCCACCAAAGGCCAAAGAAAATGTTAAATGGAAGTCTGTACAGCTTTCAATGTTCTAGAATTCTGTATATTCTAAAGGTATAACGACCGACTTGAAAGTCCTCATGGAGTGCTGATTCTCCTGCCTGGACATAGATGTCAGCATAATACAAAAGGCAGCAAAGAACTGTGTGGATGAGATGGCTCAGAGAGTAAAGGTGCAGTGTTAATCACTGTTCTGTTCTGCAACTTATTGTTCTAGGGCTGTCTTTACACCATGACCAAGGCAACTTTGATAAAAGAAAGCATTTAATTCAGGGGTTCCTTATAGTTTCAGAGGTGGTAGCCCATGATAATCATGATGGAAGCATAGTACTAAGCAGGCAAAAATGGTACTGGAGGGAGAGAGAGAGAGCACACTAGGCCACTGGGCCTGGTGTGGGTTTTTGAAACTCACACCTACTCCCAGTGACACACTTCTTCCAGCAAGATCACACCTGCTCCAACAAGACCACACCTCTTAATTTTCCCTCAAATCTCACCAACTGGGGACCAATCATACAAATGTATAAGTCTGTGAGTGTCATAGCCATTTGAACTACCATAGGTGCTAGCCACCAAATCTGATGACTTAAATTTGAATTTTAGATTTCACATGGCAGAAGGTAAGAATTTATTTCCTTCAAGTTTTCCTCTAATATCTACATGTACAGTGGGATACCTGCAGATACACTTCCTCCAAATAAATAAATAAATTTTTAAAAAGGAAGTTTTAGTGCCATTGTCAGACATACAGCAATGATTATATGCCCTCCCATCTATCATGCATAGAGCTGAATTTTCACTCTGATCTGGATCAGAAGTCTGGGTCAGGATGACTCTTGGTCCTTTTCTGACATACTATGCATGGGAGCTCGTAGTTAGCTGCACACATTCCTGCAGTCAAGCATACACAAGCCCTCCCATGGTCAGGTTAGCTCATCATGTATAAGGCAGAACCTTTCCAGGCCTCCCTCTGCTGCCGTCTCCCACTCTGCCAATTAGAAGGAGAACAGTGGACAAACAAAATTCTATCAAATGCCACAAGCTTGAGCACACAGATGTGAAAATGAAATTATAGAGCACCAAATTCATGTGAAGTTTGGCAGCTTACGGTAGAATCATTGGCCTATAATTACTTTGAAATTGATAACAATATTGTAATTACACACAGAATTATAAATACACCCTAAGATTATGCTGAGTATAATCTAACATGAAGATTACATGAGTGGCTTCCAAAAAGATTTCTCACAAACAGAGACAAAAACATGCTTAATGAACTCTGTGACTCCAAAGACGCTAAAGGAAGTGTTAAATGGAAGTGATGTGACTGCTGAGGACCGAATCTCATCCTCTAGAAATTCATACGCTGAAGATCATCAATCCTCAAGGTCACTGAATCGGGACATAGGACACTAAGGGGTAAATAAGGTTGTAGGGCTGGGGTTCTATTTGGAGAGGACTGATAACTTATCTAAGGAATACTAGAGGCTGCTCCAGCACACAGAAGGAAAAGCCACAAGGAGAAGGTATCCAGGGCAAGAGCCCTCGCCAGAGACTAGCCCTAGTGGCACTGTGGTCATGGACTTTCACTCCCAGAATTGTGGAAAAATAAATGACCAATGTCTCAGTCACCCAATTGGTAGTATTTGTTAGAGCAGGCAAAACCAACAATAAAGCAAAATTTTGATTGAATAACTCAAGACTTCTCAAGAAATATGCAAAGTCATTTCAAGATATAGGCAGGGGATTTCAATAGTGGAGGCCTGTGGGGCTCTGAAGGGCTGTACACAGGGGGAAGGTTGCATAAACTATGGATTCACCTTCCCAGGGCACAGAGGCAAGCCTTGTTAGATTTGCTTTTTGGAAGAAAATCAATTAGAATTAGGGGAAAGGGACACAGAGAATTCAAATCCAAGGGTAAAAATGAAAAGAAAAACAAAGCACCAAGGCACAAGATAGACACTAGAAATCCATGGGTATTTCTCTTTATATGAACATAAGTGCATAGGGAATAGGGTGACATATTTTATATTTGATGAAAGCTAGTTAAATAAAACCCAAAAGAAAGAAGGTTCAGAGAAAAATCATTACTAAGGGAGAGAAAAAAAAGTACCAGTAATTTCCAGTAGGGTACAGTGAGGCTTTAGGAGTTTCACCTTCCAGAGTGTTAGATTCTGTGCACTGTTGTCTTGGTTTATAGGATGTCTGCATGCCAGAGGGACAGAAGGAAGAACAAAGCATACTCAGACTATTTCTGGAAATAAACTTCATGACCATCATTTGATCTCCTCCAAAGCCTGTTGGGATAATAATATCTACAATATTCTGACATATGAGAAATGAAAGCTAATCCTGTCCCCACATCATCTTTGGGACTGAAGAACAGAAATTACCTTAGCCCATAGCTAACAAGCAGTCCTCTATTCTTTTCTTTAAGGATGAAGGGTATGCATACATTTAAGGCCCACTCCTTAGTGGGAAATGTATAACCTGGCCAGGAGCGCATGTTTGGAGAGCTCACAGATCTAGATGTGAGCCTACTACTATTCTTATACTAAATGAACACTGTACCAAGCTGCCCTCTATATCAGTGACCATACACATAGTGCAGCTCTTGGAGCTGTTAAACAAGTTTCTTTGAGCAGTGCATGGTGGTCAAAACAGAAACTCACAGCTGGTCTAAATGCATAGAACTAGTGTCAGTCACAAACAAGACATCTATACTCAACCCCCATGCTCAGGAATCATCCTGGAGGGGGGTGGGAGCAGTGTGAGAAATGGGGGTCAGGGAAGACTGGAGCTAAACAGTCCTCTGTACACAACAGGACATCTTGACACATGAACTCCCAGAAGCTATGGGTGCCTGCCCAAGACCTGCACAGGATCAAGCCCAACAATATTCTAGTGTGGATTGAGAAGGGGTTCAGCCTCCCCAAGATGGCTTCAGGGGCAGGGGAGAGTCAGTTTGCTTAAGCGTATGGCTCCTGGTAGTTGACTATAGTCTAGTGAATGTCCCTAGTCATGAGTTATAAGCAGCACAAGTTGGACTTGTGAATTATCTAAAAGGAAATGACACAATGTTAGGAGGCATGGGAAGGTGGGAAGCAGATCAGACATGGTTAAAGGAGTGGAGGTAAATAGGACCATGACTGGTGTAGGAGGTCCTTCTTTCTATGTGTTGCTTTCATTGGTTGAATAAAGAAACTGCCTTGGCCTTTTGATAGGGCAGAAATTAGGTAGGTGGAGTAGAACAGGATGCTGGGAAGAAGGGCAATGTGGAAGATGCCATGAATCTCGTGCCTGAGAAGGATGAATCTTGCTGGTAAGCCACAGTCACATGATGACACACAGATTTAATAGAAATGGGTTAATCAAGATGTGAGAGTTAGCCAATAAGAGGCTAGAGCTAATAGGCCAGGCAGTGACTTAATTAATACAATTTCTGTGTGATTATTTTGGGGGTTAAGCTAGCAGGGTGGCCAGGACCGAAAGCAGGCTCCCATTCTCCTTCAACACATGACATTGTGTGGAATTTTTAGAGTTAATGAAAATATTGTATTAAGAAAAAGAAGAAGAAGAGGAGGAGGAGGAGGTGGTGGAGGAGGAGGAGGAAGAGAATCCAGATAGAGCAGAACATGCTGAAATTTAACAGATAAGTTCATACCTTCAGAACTCAAATCATGACACAGTATTGCCAACACAGAGCCCTCATCTCTTTCATCAAATGCCAACTCAGGTTTGGTGTGGGAGGCCCTTCTGTATATGTTTTGTTTTATTGGTTAATGAATAAAGAAGCTGTCTTGGCCCATGATAAGACAGAGTAGAGTTAGGTGGGGAAACTGCTAGGAGAAAGAAGGCGGAGTCAGTGAGACACCATGGAGCACAACCCAGGAAGCCGCAATTTCAAAACCACACATACAACAAGACACCAATCTTGTTGGTAGGCCATGAGCCTCACAGTAAAATATAAACTAATAGAAATGGGTTAACCAAAGATAAAGGAGCTAGCTAGCAATATGCTTAAGTGATTAGCCAAGCAGTGATTTAAATAATATAGTTTTTGTGTGATTATTTCATGGTTTGGGCAGCCAGGAACAAACAAGAGGCTTCCTACTACAAATTGACACATCAATGTAGGTAACTACATCCACATAAAAACCTGAGAGAGCTTGAAAAGGAATTCTAGACACAAAAAAATCCTAGAGTTTAACACAGCTTCTTGCTCTGTTTTCTAGAAGCAAGCAGAGACATGATTCCTTTAAAAGAGGTCTTCCTGATTCAGGGGTAGCAGGAAAAAAATATGTGTGGTTTTGAAATTGCGGCTTCCTGGGTTGTGCTGCCAGCATGAACTCTGACTCTTTCAGGAGGTCCAACAATGGAGCATTTAAATGGAGTTTATGAGTAGAGTGCTACTACTTTCTTAATGGCAACACAGACTGGCTGCTACCCAACCCTGGAAATGGGACAGAGAGAATGGCTCTCAGAGGCAGTGAATGGACCTCTACCACGTTGGAATGGGTGAAGCCAAAAGGCAACGCAGCCTTAGTCCTAGTAAGGCTGCTTAACATCTTAAGAAAGCGCTCCTGGACAGAAAAGGATTTCAGATACACAATAGTACAGATTCAGAATATAAAACCTCTAAATGAGACACTCTGTGTTTAAAAAGTGTACATAGACTTGGAAAAGAGAAGAAAAAGAGTAAAGAGACAGTAAATGTAACATAAAAGAGTACAGACAGTCATAGGTTAAAGGAATAAAGATAATAAAATAAATATTAAACTTGTAGAAAAAGCAATAGAGTGAGAAAAATAAGCCATGTAAAGATGGAATATACACAAAGAATCTGGATTATGTATATTTTTGTGTTTTCTTTGAAGTTTTTCACTGTGAAGGAGCTAAGTACAGAGAGACATTTCATTGTATGGGTTGCCAAGCTAAACCAGCATAGATATTTTAAAGGGATCATGGCTTCAGAATTTGGGTCTAAGGATTTGCTGCTTTGGAAAAGAGGTTATGCTTTTGTTTCCACAGAGAATGAGAACTTGTGGAATTCTTCCAGACTAATATGATTTGATGGTCCAAGAGCCCCTGAAGGTCACTGTGAACACCCCCAAAAATACTTCCCCCAACAAAAAGCAGGAGACAGTTTGGAGAGAACTGCATCCAAATTCACAAATATTGTTTATATATATATTTTTTACATTTAAAGGGGGATGTGCTATAGAGATTTTCATTGGTATGGATCTTGGTTTATTGATACAAATTTAAGGTCAATTTTCTTATATGTATATTTCTGATATTGATTAAGGTATTGTGTTTGTGCAACTCATACCTCAAAATGTAATGTATAATTAAGAAATATAGGTTAATAGAGAGTCATCTATAATAGTCAATCTTATAGTCATGTTAGGTTTTCTAGATGTACAGAAATGTATTTCAGATGGATAGATATTCTTCAGATCTTTCAAACTACAGAATATGGCATTTAAAATGTTTTAATAACTTAGGACTTTTCATGACAATGAGACATATCTCTCCTGGCAGCACCAATCTACTTTAAGAGGATGATAGGCATTGAAGAGGCTCCTCAGGGAGTTTGTTAGCCATTTGGGCAAGAAACTGCTCTTGCCTGGACTGATTGATGTTATATTGTATGAACTGGACATGTAGGACCCACAGAAAAATGACTGCTGAAGTTTCCTAAAGAAGATGAAACAGTCCTTCAGGGTTCCTACTTCATGAAAGAGTCTGTAAGATATTCTGCAGGACACAGAAGAAGGTGATTGACAAACTACCAATATAGGTGGAATTGTCTTTAAAATTTCCTGCTGGCAAAGTCTTCTGGATACTATGGGACTGTAGGCTGAAGATCAGTGCCCACAATATTACAGAAGAACTTTGGGTGACCGTCCGGGCAGCAAGATGTCTCTGTCAATTCTAAAGTTTTGGAAGTTGCTTACAATGCATTTCCTGTTTACTTAGATAATATTATATCCTTCTAGAGTCTTTGATAGAGTTGAAGAATAGATAGTTATAATTAAAGTTTTCCTTAGTTATGATAAAAGATAAAATAGATATAAATATTGTAACTGTAATTTTTGCTTGATACCTGTTTTGTTATATGTAATTTTACTATGTTAAAGTTAAAACCTTTCTTTTTATTTAAACAGGAAAAGGGAAATGGTGTGGGAGGTCCTTCTGTATATGTGTTTCTTTTATTGGTTAATGAATAAGGAAGTTGTCTTGGCCTGTGATAGGGTAGAGTAGTACTAGGCAGAGAAACTAAACTGAATGCTGGGAGAAAGAAGGCGGGGCCAGTGAGACACTATGGAGCTGCCATGGAGCTGCCAGAGAGGAAAGACGTGAGCTGCTAGCTGGAACCTTGCCTGTATGCCACAAGCCTCATGGTAAAATATAAAATAATAGAAATGTGTTATCCATAGATATAATAGCTAGATAGCAATACTCTTAGGTGATTGGCCAAAAAGTGATTTAAATAATATAAATTCTGTGTGATTATTTCGTGGTCTGGGCAGCTGGGAACAAACAAGCAGCCTCCTATTATACTGGTTGACTTTGAGAAGAAGATACTTGCTTTGTCTGTTTTTATACTTTTCGTAATAAAAACTGGTACGGGAGAATTGTCTGTATTCTGTCAATCATGATTTAAATAAATGCTGATTGGCCATTAGCCAGATAGGAGGTGGCGCAATAAGAATAGGAGAATTCTGGGAAGCAGAAAGCTCCCCCACACTCCTGCCCAGACCACCGAAGAAGCAGGATGTGTCCCACTGAGAAAGGTACTGAGCCATGTGGCTAACATAGATAGGGACAATGGGTTAATATAAGCTACAAGAACTGATAAGAAGCCTGAGATAATGGGCCAATCAGATTTATAATCTTGTGGAGATCTCTGTGTGATTTTCTTTGGGGTTAAATGGCTGTGGGAAACGGGCAGGACATAAACCCCAACAAGCAGGCCCTCATGCTACAAAAAACAATCACAGTGTACACTCACTTGTGTTTATTGTTTTTGCTCAGCTTTAATTCTGTGAGCTCATATACTTGGGTGGACACATTTTGATGCTTTGTTCCATCTGCCTCACCTACTCCCTTTCTCCTAGGGCCATGCTTAGCCCTTTGCCTAGGAGATTTTGCATTCCTGATTTTCCTGGTTTTCCCCTCACATGTCCAGTTGTCTTATTTCTTCCCAAAGACTCCCTAAAATGGCTATTTGTCTGATACTCGTGAACTGTACAAAAGAGCAATTTCTTGGTGGGAAAGATATTTCTCATTTATATAAATATACACAAAATTAGCGATGGTGATAAGCCATTACAGACCTACTTCTGCCTGGTTCCTGCTAACCTTTTAATCCCAATGCTATTTTACAAACAGGTACTCTGAAAAAGTACAGAAAGAGGTTGTGGGATCCAGAACGGAGAATTTCTTGTGTTTCAGTGAAGGGAAGAGAGAGGCAGAGATCAGAATTTGGACACTTTCCTCTGTCTCTTCATGGCCTGCCTGTATGAGTTTGATGGAGTCTTGCTTTCACAATCTTTCTCCAGTTTCTAATGAGTGATTACTACATCCCTAGCCTTCTACCTCACAAGCTCACTACCTCAGAGTGCAACTATTAGAAAACATTAGGCATTACAATGGATTCCTTGAAAACCAGTTCCCAGCAGGACAATGAACTATTTTCTGTCTTTTCTTTCTGATTTTTTTCTCAGCATATTAGGGGCATAAAAGGGGAAGAGATAATAAAATTCAGGTGTCTTATTATAAATACATAATAGCAGAATGACAGGTAAGAAGCAATTGTTCTGAGAATAAATGTTAAATAGCAGAGTCACAATGCTAATTTCCAGTGTTCACAATCTTTGGGGAAACATACAGAATTCTAAACATGGATGAGCTAGCTGCTTGCATAAAGAGTAGCATGGCAGCAAAGAACTTTCAAAGGGACTAGAAACAATCTGCATAATTCATAATTACAACATTTGGTCATTTAGCCTCGGGGACTCTTTAAAATGAGTGCAGCTTTTAACCCCTCACATTTTAGGATATTTTACAAAGATATTTTACACATTTAGCATTTTACATTAAATCATCCTCTTTCTCCCCTTCTCTTCTTGTCTGCCTTCCCCTAAACCTCCTCTTTCTCCTCTTTTCTCTTCTCATCTTTAATCTCTCATTTACCAAAGGTTTGAGCCACTGAGTGGATTTGGGTTCAATCTCTAAATCATTTCCTACATGGCAAATTAGGCTCATAAACTCAAAAGGGTTTTTCTTTAAGTTTGTAAACACAAAATCAAATCACAATGCAACAAATGTCTAATGGTTGCATTTGAAAGTTCTTTGCTGTCTACCCTTATGTTTAACCTATCACCCTTCTGACTAGGGAAGAAGACCACTCCCTTCTACCAATATGAAACTTAACCCTATCATCTGAAAGTATCTGAGAACAGTTTTCCACCACTTTATCACAACGGGCCTACCTGTGACCTCCACCAATATATTAAGAACATGCCTTGGTTTCCAGCTTTCTTTGTTCTATACCCAATAAATAACCTCATGTAAACACTTCAAAAAAAAAAAAAAGAGTAGCATGGCATCTCAAAGCCGGATGCACTCCCCAGTGGAAGAGAATAGTTTAAGCTGTGGCTCAGAAGCTGCCCTTGGGCTTTCTGACTTCCTATCCTTGCTGAGGATGAATGGGGATTGCCTCAACATGCAACCGAAGTGCTTATTAACACAGATCAACTCCAGGGGCTCTGGGCTTATCCAACTCCACACCAAGAGAGCAGTGGACAACAATGTACGTGGTGCCTTGGGTTGGGGTCCCTTGAAATAAAACCCAGGAAAGGATTTCTGTGCAAGCAATGCATTAAGGAAGTGTTTCTAAAGAGACTCTGAAAAGAAGCTGGGGAACCCAGGAGGGGAAAGAAGAAAGCATAGGCACACAGCCTCAACCCACCAGAAGCTCTTCAGGCCAGCTATACCACGAGACAGTGATGACACTTGGAGATCCAGAAAACAAGAGGCTTCTCTTACATATTATCTACCTGGAGTCTGCCTGAGAGAGGGGAGTATAAATCTCTTGACATGCTGACTTCTTTTGGTGTAGGTAGATGGGATGGAAGAAGGCTTTTGACAGTTGTGAAGCAAATGTTTGCTCTTCATAGCAAAAGTGTGCTAGATGACATGCTTGCATATGTGCATAGGTGAAAAGAGGCCCAGGCACATCATCATAGAGCAAATGTACTGTTTGTTTGTTTGTTTTTAAGAGAGTGACACCTAAGATTATGGGGACATATATTAAGAATCAGAGTGAGGAGACAGGCATAGGGACAGAATTGTGATGACTTCCAGGTTGGCTACTGAAGCAAGAGTAGAGAGGGAGCTAGGTGCAGCTCACCAGGCTCCTTGACAAGACCTAGTACTTAACAAGATTGCTGAGATGAGTCAAAGTACTTCTCTTAGGAGATGGTGAGACCCTACCATAATGTCACAGCTGAGAAACACAGTCCAGGTCCAGTCTTGGAACCCCTGGAGTGAGTCTGTACCCTAAGAAATTGGAACCAATGAGATGTCCACCTATCTCAGATTTGTCTCTGCCTCTGCTCAAACCTAAGCATATCATTCTAGTGGGCTTGGGGTGTGAGGGGGAGGATGGTGGGATTCTTGCCACTTATAACTGGCACTGATCCTAGGTTAGGAAACAAGTAAGACATTCCCAAAATCCATACCTAGACCTGAGGATTCCTTTCTGTTTCTTCTATGCACCCCAACCCTTCACAGCCCAGGGCTTTGTATTCATTGCTTAAAATTCATTTTCACTATGATTTTCCCCTTTTATTTCTACTCAATTTCTATTTATGTCTGGTCTATTTATAATACCTTTGCTTGGTGGTCTAAAGGTCTTGATGAACAATTTTGCCACAATAGGTAAGCAATTTTAGGAAAATTCATTTCAGACATATTTATTGAATGTTTCTCTATATAAGATTATTTATGCCAAACACTAAATGATTCATAAAGTATTCTGTTCTGATCATTCTCCTTGAGGTACACATCATCAAGAGAAGCTTTGTAGCTCTATCTTAAGCCTAGAAATAGGGAGTCTCCTGGGGATATACTGCCTAGATAATTTAACAAAGGCCCTCTTTAAATAGTTAGACACAAATTTACAATACAGGGCACAAATATTGCTTGAGACATAGTTCTACTAAAATCTACTTATTTTTCAATTCTGTATTTCCCTTGCCAAAGCCCAGCAATTCCAACAAAATTTCTGAGCACTCTATGCTAGTGATCATTCATTTACAGAAACATGAAGGCAGGAAGTGGAGGGAGGCGTTTGAAGAACTACGACAAGCTCAGCTTGGGGAATTTTTCTTAGCTCTGCCTTGGGGATCCCAAGTCAGAAATTTGCTCTTTCAGCTGGTGTAGATCGACATAATAGGATAATAGAATCCATTCTCCAATGTGACTGCTGGATGACAGATGTCTTGGGAAAAAACAGCCCCATCTCTCCCTTTCCCCCAGTAAAATGTTCACTTTAAATTTCTTTTTTAAATTATTTATTTTCGAGATAAATATAATTGCATCATGTCTCCCTTCTCTTTCCTCCCTCCAAACCCTTTCATATACTTTTTCTTGTTCTCCTTTAAATTCATGGCCTCTTTTTTACATGGATTGTTCTTACATTTATATACACATGTGGATTACATATATACATGTAATATATGGATTACATATATAATCCTAAACACAACCTGCTTGGTCTGTATAATGTTACTTGTATGCATGTTTTTTCAGGGCTGATCATCTGGCATTGAACAATTGGTGTGCTCCTCCCTAGGGAAGAATATGTCTTCTGCTCTCAGTTTTCCTTAATTGCCTGGTGCCCTTTGTGTAGGGTTGAGGTCTCATGGTCTTTCCTGAGTTCACTTCAGCATGCTTGTTATTATTGCCCTTGCTCAGCTCATGTTTCGGTGGCCATGTTGGCAAGACTTTATGAGTGTAGCTTCTGACGTCAGTAGGGGGACAGCCTCATAGCAAGCTCTGTGTTCCTCTAGCGCTCAGACTCTCTGCCTCCTGTTCCACGGTGATACCCAAACCTTACATGTAGAGGTGATGTCATTTGTGTGTCTGCTGGGACTGGGCTCCATAGCTCTAGATCTTGATCAGATGCAGTTTTTGAGACAGCCTCTCTCACTAAACCTGGAGTTTGCAGGCTGTGTTAGACTCCAAGGCCAATATGCTTTCAGATCCTCCTGACTCTGCCTCCTTAAGCTTGTCTTCACGCCCAGAAAGTTTTCTTTCTGCTTGGTACAATCTATGGTCATGTTTTCCATAGAACTTTTAATTTGGCTTATTGAAAATTTCATTTCTAAGATTTCCAATTACTTTTAAGATTCTTTTCTGTGCTTGTTGCAATCTTGGCTTGTCTTCGCCACTTCCTTCAGCTAGTCATTATCATCTTTGAGAACTCACTAATCATTTAAAAAATGCTCTGTTGAGTGATTTTTTCCAAGCATCTCATCCATATTTTGTGGTTGGACATATGTTTCAATATTTCTACACATCTTAAACTTTATTTTAATTTTATTCTGCATATGGATGTTCTCTTTGTATATACATCTGTGCATCACATCTGTGTCTGGTACCTGTGGAGTCCAGAAGAGGCCATTGGATCCCTGGAACTTGAGTTAAAGGTGGTTTTGAACCACCATTGTGAGTCCTGGGAATCACACCTTGGTTCTCTGAAAGAGTAGCAAGTGCTCTTATCTGCCAAACCGTCTTGCCAGCCTCAAGTAATAAGATTCACAGTGATCGAGCTGAGTCACATCTTAGCATTGACAAGAAGGCAGTAAACAGTAAATCCACTCCAAACTAAAATCATTTGTAACTGCAGTGACTTATATAGAGCTCTGCATTGGGGTCTCATCGGCTTCAACTCCTGGGTCCTCCTGCTTCTTATTGGTCTTTCGTAATGAGCATCTATCTTTCTCGTCTGGATGAGGAGCCAGAAGTTGGTCCTCCACTGAAGTGTGCTCACTCCATATTTCCTGCTTTCTTCATGTGTCCATCACCTTTCTTTTTTTAAAAATTTTTTTCCAACACCTTTCTGTCTCATAGACTTGTCCATGACAGAGAAACTTTAGTCAACACACTTGTTTGCATAGGTAGAGTGCAGATTTAATCTGGATTTCAAATAAAATGCCATTTTTCAATTAAGCGCATGCATTCATTATGCTGGAGTATGTGTGTTTATTCTTTTAGCAAGACTTACTTTCCTAGCCCAGTGAACATGTGCTCCCTTACAGTTGCCAAGGAGACTAACTTTTGCTGGCCCTCTCAGGCATTGCTGCAAGCTCTGATGGGCCCCCTGTGTGCACTCAGAGAAACCATTCACTTGGCTGGTTTTCCACTGGAAAGTAGAATCAGTAATAACAGGGACTGCTGCCTAGACTCTTCTTCCTCTGGGACCCGAAGGAGAAAGAACTCGCTTCCTGGGAGGAGTGGGATGGCCGTGACTGTTTCTTGGCTCACTGTGGGAAGCCGGTTAATATCAGGGACGGCTTTGGGGAAAAGTGACACAACATCTACTCTCTGAAATCCAGTTCTGAAGTAGATCATACAAAACAAATTAAGAAAGCTTTCAGCGGGTACTTAGAACACATTAAAATCGTCATTCCAAGGCTGTGGGGATGGCTTAGTTGGTAACTTGCTTGCCATGCAAACACAAGGACCTAGTTTGATGTCCAGAACTCATATAAGTGCTGTACATGGTGGTGTGTGTTTTAATCACAGAGCTCGGAGGCAGGCGCACAAGGACCTCTTGTGCTTGCTTGCTGCTAGCTTTTTCTATTTGGTGAGCTCCAAACCAATGAAAAGCTCTGCACTGAAGGTGGGTGGTATCTTGAAGATGACCTCTAAGGTTGTTCTCTGGCTTGCATGTGCACACGCACTGGCATGTTTTCAGTAGACACATACATGTAAATATATAGAACATTTTGAACAGTACAGATGATTGCTACCATCACAGAAATAGTCTCTGTGGAGGTGACGTCTAGGGCAGCACTGATGGACTGTGTGTAAATTGTGAGATACACGCAAGGCGGTAGCTAAGGCATAAGAGTTTCTGTTGTCAGAGGCACAAGTTTCTGTAGAAGGACAGAGGGGCCATAGGTGACTATAGTTCTGTCGTAGTTCTATCTCAGTCTACGAAAAGACTGAGAAACACAGACTGGAAAGGGGTTGAGTCCACACCGTAGGTATACTGCATTCTAAGGAAAGGATACGGTCTCTGTGCTTTGAGAGAGAAGTGTTGATTGGTGCCTTGGGAGGGGGTGTTATGGAACCTTTAGGAGGTGGAGCCTCACTGGAGAAATCATGACACTCTTCTCCGGCTGTTCTTTCTCTACTCTTGGAGGGTGATGTAGTGTGACCAAACATGACCTGTTCCCTCCTGTTACGATGTCTTTCCTACCATTAAGGACTCTATCTCACTGGAACTATAAGCCAAAATAAACTCTTCTATCCCAAGCTATTCTGTCCGGCTATTTTATGAAAATGACAGAAAAGAAACAAACACAGCTTCTCCTGATAGACAGATGACAGTCACTCAGGATTCAAGTATAATAGTGAATATAAAACTTATGCAAGGGTCTGGAGAGATGCTCAGTGGTTAAAAGTACTGGCTCCTCTTTCTGAGGACTGGGGTTCTATTCCTCATTCCAGCACCCACAATGGCAGTTCCCCACCATCTGCAAGTCCAGTCTCAGAGGATATGGCATGCTCTTCTGGCCTCCATGGGCACCAGATGTGTGACTGTACAGACATATGCGCAGGCAAAATCCAAAAAACCCTTACTCACCCTGCCTTGAGAAGACGAATCTGATAATCATCAGTAGCAGGGTTGCTAGGAGAGTGAAGTGAAGAGGTACGAGTTGGTGGGACTGTGGAAGGCTTTCTTCATTTACACTCGTGTTCAATAAGGTGCGGCCTGGGCAGTTGGGATGATTACTCTTAGTTGTCAACTAGACCTCATTTGGAATCAAAACTCCTAGATCCTCTTCCCCATCTCCTTCCCCACACAATGTTACCTTCACTTTCTTATCTCTACCTTAAGAAAGAAAGGAAGGAAGAAAAACAACAAAACCAAAACTGTGTGCCTGAAGAGAGAGAATTCAGAGCTAGCGAGAGGCTTCCTCATGAGGCTCTAGGCAGAAGGTATTAGCACTGAATCCCCCCAAAATGAACTGTGCCACATCTGGATAAACAGTAACTGGGCAGAATGTTACCAGATACCATTAGCTGAGTTAGAAACTGTCAAAACACAATCACTTAATAATGTGTCAGAACGGTGGCATCCCAATATAGAATTGTTCTAAATTCCTGGCGTAACCAGGAGTACACAGCCACGAGCCTTTCTGTATCTAGGACTGAGGGTAACCCCCAGAGTCTCGGCCACCAACTAATAGTTATTGTTGTATTGATCAAAAGTCTAAGGTGTGAGAACTGTTCTGTGTCCCATCAAGGGCTTCATCATGGGGTGTCACTTGTATGTGGCATCTCTGTATTTTTTCTCCATACTGCTGGGGGAGTTGCTGGAGTTACAGGAGTCTCCAGAGGGGAGGAATAGCGAATGAGACACATTAATAAAGAGGCTTCTCAGAGAAGGGCTAGTGCCTTTTATGTGCTTCCTGATCATGGCCCATTGACTCATCAGGACAGGCAACTTTTGTTTCTCATGTTTCTATCACCAGGGTCTAATTCAGGACAATGCATGAAGTCCAATAAGCACTAATGAGTCACTGAGAGAATCAAGGAAACAGTACTGAATTTGCTAGTGTGTCTCTTAAATAGAGGGAGAACACAGTTCTCTTTCCTTGGGGTAGACTTACCCAGAATTTAGTGTTCTGGATAGCGCTAAGTTTAGCATTGGTTTTGGTCCTACTTGTCTCATTGCCTGGGAAACCATGTTTAAGTTATAACTCCCATAGTATAGGCTGTGAACTGGTGGGTGGCCGTTAGCTGGGAGTACACTTCCTACAGTGAAGCACACTTCGGTGCAGAAGGACAGGGTACCCACCACGTGTTATTCGGCACCCTTAGCCCTCTTTCCATGGCTTTCTTATGTCAACGCCTTCAGAATAGGGTCAACACTTAACAGAGTCTCAGGGCCCATTCCTGTGAGACCTGCATCCTCGTAAGATTAGGCAAAGCCGATGTTTCAACTGCTACAGTTTTAGTGGGATATGTCCCTCAGAGCCACATGTTTGAACTGTTGGTCCCCAGCTGTGCTGCTGATTAGAGTAGATGTGGAGCCTTCAGGAGCTAGGGCCTAGTTGGTGTAAGTGAGCTACTGTGAGGCAGCCTATAGGGGTTATAGCCAGTCCCTTTTGAGCCAGAAGTGTCTGCTTCTTGGCTGCTGAAAAGGTGTAACCAGATGCCACATTAGCTACTCCCACCATAAGGACCTTCCCACCGTGATGGGCTATATTCCTTCAAACTGTGATTCAGAATAAATTTTCCTGCTTTTTAGTTGCTACTCCCAAATATTTTTTTCACAGAAAAGAGAAAGTAGCTAGTAAGTCAGGATCCTCTTAAGTAATTTTTCTCTTTATGCTGTTTGCACTTGCCAAGCTAAAACAACATATTCTGGAGCTGGAGGGGTGGCTCAGTTAGTCAAGTGCTTGCCTTGTAAGCCTAAGAACACGACTCACATTAAACATAAAACCACTGGGCCTGATGGCATGGGCTTGTGACTTATCTCCTGGGAGGTGGAGACAAGTGAGTTCTTAGGCTGGTAGCAGCCTCATTGGCTAGTTCCGAGCCAATGAAAGGTCTTGTCTGTTCTTGTTCTTTAAGGTAGATGGTGTCCGAGGAGCAGCTCCTTGTCCTCCATATGCACACACGTATACACACACACACACACACACACACACACACACACACACACACACACACACACACACACACACTCACGCATGCTCCACTCCCTTTCACACTAGTGTATATACCAAGATTCAGATTTCAGGGTATGAGATGAGCCCATCTTGTACTTGGAGGAAGGATGCTGGTGGGAAAGACCTGGACTTCTAGACATGCTGAAAATACCACAAAAGAGGCACCCGTTCCTGTTTCTGTCACTGAATGCTGGACAAAGCACTGGGCATGTGCAGCAGGACAAGGGCCAATGAATAGTAACAGGCTGAAGCTGGAGCACGGACTGAGCAGGGTGCATCTATTTTTGGCCCCAAGCCGGTTGAGTGGGGATTGGCGGCTCTCAGTACAGCGTGATGCCTGCTGAGTAGGGACTATGGCAGAAGCGGCACTTTTCAGCCATTTGAAAAACAACCTCAAGTCTCAGCGCAGTGGTGCTGAGCCTGGGAAATCACTTTTCACTGACATTTCCCTGCATGAACCAAATCCATTGTTATTACTCCTCATGTTCTAATTGAGATACGGCATTTAAAGTCCTTTGCCTTTAGCATAGCACCAGTCTTACAAGAGAGAGTAGATGGTCATCTTTTCAGAACTACACCACAGGTGTCTCAAAAAGGATTGAATGATGACCCTGGCTACAAACAGTCTGTCCAGTTCTGTGTGTCTTCCCTTCAGTGTGCCACACTGTCTTGTGCTGCACAGTGCTCACTTTAGGCACCACCAGACTCTGCCTCTTCTTGGTAAGTGGACAAGCTTATTGGTAAGCTGTTGCTTATAACTACCCCCTTCAGTCCTCAGGTAAGAGCATAGACTTGTTGGAGTCGACATATTTTCTAGAAATCTCTGCAAATGTTTGGCTTTGTCATTAAGCAATAGCATTGTTGGGCAAAACGCACTCAGTGCTACACAGCCACTTTTAAAGACCTTTCACCAATGTGTTCCACAGGTATGTTAATAGGGGTTTATGTCCCGCCCAGTCCCACAGTCATTCAGTCCCAAAGAAACACACAGAGACCTCCGTTAATTATAAACTGGTTGGCCTATTAGCTCAGGCTTCTTATTAACTAACTCTTACTTCTTACATTAACCCATAATTCTTGTCTGTGTTAGCCACATGGCTTGGTACCTTTTATCAGTGAGTCATTCTCATCTTGCTTCCTCTGTGTCAGGGTCTACAGACGGAGCCTTTCCTCTTCCTTGAATTCTCCTATTACGGTCACCCCACCTATATTTCCTGCCTAGCTAGTGGCCAATCAGTGTTATATTAAACCAGTACAAGTGACAAATCTTTACAGGGTACAAGACCATTGTCCCACAGCACAGATAGTTTTATAATATTTCTTAAGAATTTACTAATCTGTTAGAAACTTTGAAATATAGAAAACACCCTACTTGACCCATGTTCATATCTGCATATGTATCTACCATACAACAACCAAAAACCTTGATGTGTTTTGTACTTTGAAATATTCCAGAGCCTCCCATGCCATACTCACTCTCCCATTCATTGGGGGCAAGGCAAACAGCAACATTTAGCATAGTAATATACAATATATGTATTTAATGACATTGGACCATATTTTACTGTGTTATTATGTTAAATTTATCAAAAATAATTTAAATCTTTTAAATAATTAAAAAATTTTGTATAATTTTATAAAATGGAAATATTAGTGTTGATAATCCATGGAGCCAATACATTAATGTTTATTTATATTTTTAAAGGTTTATTTTATTTATGTTTGTGTGTGTGTGTGTGTGTGAGAGAGAGAAAGAGAGAGAGAGAGAGAGAGAGAGAGAGAGAGAGAGAGAGAGAGAGAGAGAGGAATGTCTGAGTACCCACGGAGGTGAGAAGAGGGCATGGGATCTCTTGGAACTGGAGTTCAGATAGCTGGGACCCTAAATTGGGTCACCTGGGAGAGCAGCAAGAACTCTTAATCACTGAGCCATCCCTCCAGCCCCTATATTGTTATTGAAAAGCACAGAATCAAACCATGAATTCAGATAGATACCCAACTACATGGCATTGTGTGACCCCAGGCAAGGTTCTTCATTCTTCTATCTGGATAAAATATCATTAAGCATCAGCTCACAATAGTGGGAGTTCATACAAATGCCTTGTCATAAGAATGCTCAGCAAAGGAAGCTGTGAATAGTATATCATGCAGTGAGATGAACACAAAATGTAAGTTATTGTTTTGTGCTCATTAAATTTGTGCTGCTGCAGCAGCTGTTAATATCATGGCCTCCAAACCACCATCAGCAAGGTTGACTAGAGATCTGGAGTTGACTTCAGAATTTATTCCTAACATTCAGCCATCTCTAATATAGAAATATCTGTAAAGGTTAGATGAGGGAATCACCGACAAGTTCACATTGGAACATGGACAACATCACTGTTTGTTGAATCAGAAGATCAGAAGCCTCAGTTACCCTGAAAAGGTGGCTGCTGTTCCATTATCATCACAGGTGTCTGCTTTTAGAAGGTCTGTGCATTGACTCTTTAGCCTATTGTGACTGAAGTTGAGGAAAAATAACACTTTTACCTTTGAGGTATAAATCAGTGCTGCCACAGTGAAGAATAGTTGAGCATAGTTAGTAAAGTTGAAGAACATATTTCAACCAAATAATAGCATTTCTGAAGATTCCTTGCACATATGCAAAAATAAACCCCTGTGAATGTTTAGGTCCAACTGCTATTTTTAATTCTGAGCACTCATGTTATCCCTTGGATAGTCATGTAAGTTTCTCCCTATATGCCACCTGAAGGCAGGACCTAGGTTTTATATCGATTCTTTATGCCTATTGTATGTTCTGCTACTTGATATATAGTGTTTGAGGAACATGTGTGAGTCAATAAAAAATGCTTACATTTCACTCACAATGCAGTTAATCAAAGGACATATTAGAGAGCTCTGTTTCCAGCGAATGTGGCAGCTGTCTGGATCTCTAACGACTCCTCTGACCCTGTTCCTTCAGCCCTGGAACCTCTAAACTCAGGGACACAGAGTGTGTCATGTATGGACTTTACCCATAGCCTGGGATAGATAGAACACTCGTGTGGCTTGTGCCTCCCTTGCCATTTGGAGACTAGTTTCCTCCTAAATTAATTGATACCTGTACCTGACTTCTGTGATCAAGCCCTAATCTTATCTACAACAGTGTTTCTGATGGTCACTGGACACAGCTACTCTGAAACACAGTTGCAGAGGCTCAGATCCCCTCACCCTACTTGGAGCACTTTTGAAGGGTAGCCTTTCCACTTCACCTCTCCCTGGAACCCAGCGTCTCCTTTTACCAGCCCCCTTTTCTTTCTCTTTCCATCAAAATTCTGCTTCCAAGAACATTTCCTAGAAGATGATTGCTGGTTTGATCTTCAGCAGTTTCCTTTCCTGGAATCTTATTCTGTGGTGGTTGATGAGAAAGACTCTAAGGAGGGGTTTGAGATTCATAACTCTCACTACCCACTGCCTAACAAACTCCATGTAAGGCATCCAGGTGTCATTAAAATACACTTCATTGGTTAATTTTAAATGTACTCTGGTACTAGAGAATAAACTATAGATGATACTGTATCTCATACTGTGAATATATTATGTATCCTATAAGAATAATGAAATTGTATAACTGTTGCTAAATGTAACTGATTCTGTGGGAAAATAAGAAAATTCTAATCATTGTTATGAGCACAGCATTAAAAGCTTAGCATGAAAGTAGCATATAAGATGTTTTTACTTCTATACCCATAGAGAAGATGAAACTATGAACTAAGATTATGTCTTCATCATAAGAGAAGGAACATTCTGAAAATCATAGTTTTGTTTAAGGCTGACTTGCTATAATAAAAATTATAGACTTTTAGGAACTAATGAATGGGACATTTGATTTGTGGGATCTGTGTTGATGCATCTCAAATATGGAATACTCAGCTTCTCATGGCTCTTATATCTGTAAGAATTGGCTCACATTTTCTTATTTAAGTATAGTACTGTACCTTGTTTAAGAATGGTACTGGGCTCTGTGAGCTTCAACATGGAAATCACTTTTGGCTTGCTCCTATTTCCTATCCAACCACAAGGTCAATAACTTGAATTAAATTATGATAGAGCCCAATCGGTGTCATGGTAAACCAGAGAAGGGAGTAAGAATGCCACATGCCACAGGAGATGCAGGATCTGGCTATGGTCCTATGAAGATAGCTAGTGTAAGAGATTGGACTTTGTGTGAGGGTAATCAAGGAGGCAAGTTTGGCAAAACATTTAGTAATTATAGCAAGCAGGACTTGTTTGTGCATGCATTAGAATCACTAGGAGTCTGCTTCCTCATTCCCAGTGAGTCCCACAACTCAACTTCTACAATCATGGAGAACTAATTATTTCTAGTTGGAAAAATGCCTCCTAGAGAGAAATGGTCAGATTCCCACTAAATTAGAGGCTAGCCATTGGCCAGACAATGTCAGATTCTTCTTGTAGAAGGGAGAGATAGAGAAACAAGAAAAGTCGATGTAGGGAGGGACAGTTGATGATGGTAGCTAAGAAGGAAAATCACTGTTATGATGGAAGCTGGGGATAATGTATTTACTATCAGGCACCCTCCAGTGCACCCTGGCCAATTTTCATAGTCAGTAGTCAAGCGCAACAGCCTTTCCCCAAAAAGGCTGCAGTACCCAGGGATTCAATATTTTAAGAATGTGGGTGTATTTCAAACTTCAGGATAAAATACTGAGCAAACTGGGGCTATAGCCAAGGGTGAAGACCTCAGAATGAACAGTAAAGGACCTTCTTCTCTGACCCCATGTACTGGAACGAGGAACTCCACATCAGTTCAAAGCACATTAATCCCACCCCCACCCCACCCCACCCCAGTGCAGTATCCCTTGGAAAGAGAGTTCTGTTGGGGTAGTAGATGCCTCTAGAATTTATTTAAGAACCGATATGGCAATAGATGACTTTAGTGGCACCAATTGCATGGACTGAGGGGCTTGACTTCCCAGAGACAGAGAGCGCTAATTAGCCTACTCTTAGCTGTTTGCTTTTCACAGAAATGGCTTGCGCTGGAGAAAGATGCCTTTTCCAAGGCTGTGGTTCATGGTGCGGTTGATTGTTCAGAGTTCAGAACCGGAAAGCAGACTATAAGCTTGTATAGCTTAGGGCTCGTTGGAGCACAGGTTGAAAGCTTTGTCGGAAGCATACATCAGTCCAGCTTCCCCTTTTGCTTAGTTTGGCTTCACGGTTGTCTTAAGCATATCCACGGCAATGTTCACATGGGTTCCTTTTCATCTCAGAGAGCCCTTCCTAGTGCTCCCAACCTGTAATAGCATTGTGGTACAATGGCTAGATCTTACTGATGTTTGTTTTTTACCTGGATCCTTGACTTGGTCTTTGGAGCTCTTTGAAAAGTCAGGAACCCATAATTTTCTGGCTAGCCCTAAATATGGAGACCCTGTTTCATCGTTGACCATTCATACCTGAATGTAATATTTTACATCTGTCCAAGCACATGTCCTCCCACCATGCTCCATCATCCTTGATAACTACCTAGTTCTCTTTAGTCAGTCCTGTGTAGGTCCCATTGAGGTGGCCTCCTCTGGGGACACCTCCACACTTCAGCTTTATCCCTCTGTCACCACTTTCAGTTCCTGAAGTTGGGTGTAATGGAATGATACTATCACCATAGTTTTAACAAGCCACCTAGTTTATTTGAACTCTATGCTTAGAGTTGAATATAGAATATAAATTCTACATGTGATCTCCATGCTGTACTTCTGGCATCCAAAATATATTTGGTACAGAGTTATAAGCTTAATAATTACATTAGCGTGGTCTACGGCAACCCCAATATAATGGAGTTGATGTAATAAAAGTAAAAGAAGAGGAAAATTCATGCTTTAAAGCATGAGGAATGAACAGAAGTAGGACTGTGCTGTATTATGTCAGAAGGGTCCGTTCACTAACTGTATAACATTTCTAAATGAGTGTGATGTGTCAGCACCACTCCATTTACACCCAGCTTTAGCAACTAAAAGGCTCGTGGGACTGAAATGAAAACTAGACAGATGGGATTCAGAAACACCTTTCAGACTTTGCTCTGTTGTCTAGAAAAATAAATAAATAAAAGCAATAAAGAAAATCAGTCTGAAAGTCAGTGGAGCATGCATCATTAGCCAACTTAAATTCAACAGAGAATAACAGAGCATCCCACCCAGCAGGAGCACAATCCACTTTCTTCTTGAGTTTAAATAAAATACTTTATCAAATAGTACCATTTGGAATCATAAGACCAATTTTAAAAATTTTAAATGGATTGAAAACTTACAAATTTTTGTTCTTTTATTGGAACAAAATAAGAAATAAATAACAAAATTAGCTGGAAGATCTCAAAATAGTTGGAAAATAAATACTCTACTCTGTGCTATTTATTAATGACCCAAGGGTCAAAAAGGGAGTCTCAAGAAAAGCATAAAATGTTTTGACATAACAAAATTGCAAAACTGAACCAGCAAAATTTATGACCTATGCCTTAAGCTATGCTTTAACTAAGGGGAATTTACAGCATCCAAAGCTTAGTGGGGTGTAGCTTGGTCACAAGCCTAGGCTTAGCATCTGAAACGTCCTGTATGACTTAGTGTGCCTGAAACAAACAAACAAACACAAACAAAAGTGGTTTGATCTACCAAGCCTATGAGAACAGCAAAGCACAAACTAGAAGGCTTAAGTGACAAGCTTTCTGATTCACAGATCTGAAGCCCAGAGGCATGGAATCCAAGTGTTGGCCAGCTAAGTCCTTCTAGAGAGTTCTGAGGAGGGATCTATTCCAGGGCCTTCTCCTTAGCTATAGTTGGCTATGCTTGTGTCCACACAGTATCCCCGTGTGCTATGTCTGTGCCACACAGTATCCCCGTGTCCTATGTCTGTGTCCACATGGTATCTCTGCGTGCACAACCATGTTCAGTGTTTTCTTCTTTATCATGAGAATTGTATCAAACTCCATATTGGATTAGGGATCACCTCACTTCAGTATGACTTCATTACTAATTTCACTAACTAATGTGTTATGCCAAATAACTCACATTTCAAGATTTTTCAGGTTAGAATTTCAACATACAGGAGAATGGGAACACAACTCAACCCAGGAAATCTTATACAAGAAAGGGAATCTCAACAACCCAAGTTTCTACCTTAAGAAATTCCCAAAAGAAAACCAAATGGAGAAGGAAAAACAAAGATAATGGAAAAAAATCAGTTAGATTAAAATCAACAGAGAATGTTTATGAAACCAAATTCTTGTTCTTTGGAAAGATCAATGTAATTGATATACATCTTTAGGTGGCACAAGTGAAAAATAGAGCATTACAAATGACCACTGCCAAAGATGAGAAGAAAGTGCAATAGAGACCTCTCATACTGTAAAAGGATAATAAAATATTCCAAAGAAATGCATTTAAATTGGATAGTTCAGATGAAGGGCCATCATTTCTCAAAAATTATGATGGTTTATAGTGACTGTCAACTAATTTGACGGGACCTAGACTCACTCACCTTGCAGACCAAATCTCTGGGTAGGTCTGCAGGGGATGTGCTAGATTGGACTAATTGAGGTGAGAAGATTCACCTTTAACGTGGGTGACATTATCTCCTGGACTGGGAAGGGGGCAGAATTCAAAGGAGGAAGCAGGCTGAGCAGTTTTCGTTTCTGTCTCCTTGTTGTTTGTATTTGCAATGTGGCCAGCTGCCTGACTTCCCTGCCGCCATGCCTTCCCTTCTCTGATCAACAGTGCCCTCAAACCCTGAGCCCCAAGCCTATTCCCTGAAGGTACTTTTTGTCAGGTATTTTCTCATGGCAATGAAGAAAGCGACCAATGGACACTCAGACTCAAAACTAAACTAGAAAAGAACATAAATCTAAGGAAAAAAAATTGAAATTGCAGTTAAAACAAATAAATGAATGAAATTTCAAAAATAGAAACCTCCTGATCAGCAGGTTTTGTTGACAAAACCCAGCACAGTGAGGAGGTCCCCCTCAGATGGAGACTTCCCTTCAGGTCAGATGGTCTCTCAGACACTGCACTATTAGGCTCTGCAGCACCTGAGTTACAGGAGGCCCAGAAGGCTGTCCCCTGGTGGTGGGGATGGGAGACTCCATTCATATAGAAACTTCAGCTCCTTTCCTATTTTGAGGACCTAGAATTCTTTCTCATGTGATCCTGAACAGGCTACTTAGTACCCAAAGACTCCCTCCCTCCTGTGTATGCCCTTCTGCTCGAAGGTTCTTTTCAGAATGTGTTGGTGGAGCTTGCGTATTCTTTGATGTGTCTACACTCATGTGTCCTAGAGGGCAGGGGAGCCTCTACATCATGTCTGTGCATCTTCCATGTGGAAGCCACTGTGGAGGTTTAATGAGTTACACTGAAGTGACTAAGGCATCACTCACTTGCTGGTGTGAATCTGATTCTTGGAAGAACCTGGCTCAAGAAGGACACTTGAACTTTTAATACCCAGAGCCCTGCTGTAATCCTTACGACCCTTAGAAGAAAATAAATTCAAGAACACTTTATGAGAAAATTTTAGGGTAGAATGTGCTTGCTCCATGCTGATGAAAATTCCATTTATCTTTTGAATTTAACTGAAACAGCGTTTTAAAGAATTGTCAGGCAAGCTTTGTTCCATTCTTGTAACCCACAGTCATGGCTATTACTCAACTTCAGAATGAATTATTCCCAGCATTCTCTTTGTCAAGGGGAGAAAACACAGCAAACAAGCACACTAATTGTTTAAAGGAACATTGGGGGCAATTAAGCTTTTTTTTTCTATTAATACCGCATGAACAAAACAACTGAAAAGTAAGGTAGGGACTGTCTGCCATTCCTGTGGCTCCCTGAGTCTCCAACAGTCCATAGTACAGATAGGATGCTAACATCACATGCAGTTTAGTGGTTAGAGAAGATGGGCTGCAACCTTCATGGAGCTCGTTGGCTTACATTGTTTCTTGAGAACTCATCAACACACCCACCTCACTGATGCAGAGTTACAGGCCCAGTCATGTGCTCCTTAGTTCTGATTCTTCCATTAAATATGTGTTGATGCCTCCAACTCTAAACATTTCTAAACTTTAAAATTGTATGTATGTGTGTGTGTGCGTGCACACACATATATGTACATACACACTCATGAGGAGTACAGGTTCTCTGGGGGGCTAGAGAACATCAGATTCTCCTGCAGCTGGAGTTACAGGCAGTTCTGAGTCTCCTGACTTGGGTACTGTGAATGGAACTCTGGTCTTTATAATCCTTGTCCCTGACTTTTAAATTTTTTCAAAATAGTTCACAAATATATAATTTCCCCCTTCTCTTTTGTCTGCCTCTGTAGTGATACTTCACTTGTATTTTAATAAATAAAGTTTGCCTGAAGATCAAAGAGTAAAATATCCATTGCCTGGTCAGAAACTTCTGTCTACACTTCCTAAACCTCCCATGTACCCTTCCTTATTCTCTTTCAAATTTACAATCTCTTTTTATTAAATTGTTATTATATACATATAATATACACATTTATATTTTTAAATACATAAATGTAATCTACTCAGACTGTATATACTTGTATGTATGTTTTCAGGCCTGACCATTTGGCATTGGGTACCCAATTGGTTTATTCTTCCTTAAGGAAAAATATTTTTATTTTTTATTTTTTTTCCCACTCTCAATAAGGCCCCAACCTCCAACACCTTTTAAAATGCTACTGTTAAACAATGAACAGTGATATAAAATATATTCAACAATTGAATCATTAGCACCATTTAGCTAAAAATACATCTTTAAAGTAAGATAAGCAGGGGTGTGGAAAGATGGTTCAAAGATCAAGAGCTCTTGCTCCTCTTCCACAGTCCCGGGGTCTGTGTCCAATCACTCATTCTGGGTGGCTCACTACCACCTGTAACTCTGGCTCTAAGACACTCAGCTCCTTCAGCCTCCAAAGGCACCTGGATGTACATGCCACACACTCCCAAATCAAAATAAAATAATCTTAAAGTAAGACAATCAGGAACAAAACAGTGAATTCTGACATGAAAAATATTTAGCTTATATATTTTATAATTTATGTAGCACAGATAATGTAGGATAGATATGTATCAATTGGCTAAATAAACCTTTTTGCCTTGAATAGACCTTGTTACACAACAATGTTAGAAGAACAGTTAGGATTTCAATTGGATTTGCATTTAATTGGGGTGGGTCAGGTTTTCAGAGGCTCAGTCCGTTATCATCATTGTAGGACATGGTGGCATGTTGGCAGACATGGCACTGGAGAATTAACTGATAGTTCTATATCTTATTCAGACAACAGGAAATGGGCTGCTTCACTGGGCATTCTTGGGTATATGTGAAACCTCAAATCCCACAACCACAGTGACACACTTCCTCCAACAAGACCACACCTACTCCAACAAGGCCACAACTCCTAATAGTGCCACTCCCTTTGGGGGCTGTTTTTGTTTTTTCAAACCACCGCACATAGTTTACCCATAATCAGTATGAAGTTATGGGAAATATGATTTGGGAAGAGTTCAGCACCCTTATGCTAATGGTACACCAGTCATCTTGTAGATGCTGTGGAGACAAAGAAACCCTTAAATGGTGGAGACGTCTAGAAATGTTAATATTTGAAAGTCACGATTAGATTAACTAGTGCATGAGCTATTCATCTGTCCATGAAGACCCTTGTCGACTGTGTCTTCCAACTCATCATGAACCTTCCGTGTTGGAGCGCATGTCCGTGTGCTTTCCCCTCCGCATCCTCAGCAGACCCTTTGTGGTTGTTTTCTTCTAGTGCCAATCTCTTTATTTTGCTTCCTTATCATACTTAAATATGTCTTTTACATTTCTTAATTATACTATTACCTTTTAAAATCTCTAATATTTGTTTCTTTTCTCTATATTCTTCCTTTTTTATTTTGTTATTTTTTTTTATACAAGGCAGGGTTTCTCCATGTAACAGTCCTGGTTATCCTTTCATTGAAGTCACTTACAATATAGAGGAATATATATATAAATGTATATATATTCATATATATATTACATTACTTGGGTTCACTAACAAGGTTCCATTTTTTTTTCTTCTGCTTATCTCATTTTCTTTTTTCCTGTGTTATGTTCCTTCCTCTTTTCTTTTGACTTTTGCCTCTGGCTCCATACTAAATGCTTTCTCAAAGCTTGTCACTCTTGATTCTTGGAAGCACACACTAAGCTGATATTTGGGGGCTGTTCTTTGAGGTGGTATTGTGGTCGGACTGGATGTTAGTGGTGGTTGGAACTTGTTCTTGTTATCCAGTTCTTGTTATCAGTGATCTGAAAACTGATCAGAGATCTGGCTCCTTATGTGGGGGACCACAAGAAGTCTTGAGGATGCCTTTATTGTGAGCTGGCTGGTGTCTCAAGCGAGCCTTCCTATCTCCTGGGTAAGGATGGGTGTGTGGATAGGTGGGTCTGTTAGCAGGATGGCTAAGGAGCTGGAAGCTGGTGTTCTGCAGGCTCCCCTCCCCTCTCCTCCCCACCCTCCCAGTCTTCTTCCCCTCCCCTCTCCTCTTCCCACTCTTTCCTTCCTTCTCCTCATCCTCCACAACCCCAAGTGCATCTCTGTCATTTTAACTGGACATAGAAATCATCAGAAACACTAGCAATATCACTAACTCACCACTTTATAAAACCTTCATCAAAAAAACAAACATTATTTGAATTAATGGAGTTTAGAGACATTTTAAAAATTGGAACCAAGTCTCAGACACTGTAAAAAAAACAGGGAGTTTAAGCTAGTTTTTATAAACATTGTATGGTTTCTGAACAAAATACCCTGAAGGAATTCTTTTCTCTTTCGTTCACCTCAAAATAAAGTTTCCCAAAACTGTGCAAGTGGATTTCTGCCTTTGAAGAATAGAAGGGAGCATCAGGGAGATGTCTCTTTCCTCAGTTTACCCAGCTGCTTCTCCATTGCTCTTCTTCATTTAAGTCAGGGACAAAACAGTCACTCAGACACATTTATCAACACAATCATTCTCAAATAATTCAGCACTTGCAAATTCCTGCGAACCTGGGCTCACTGTTTGCAACAGGTTTAGTAAAGTTGGGACCTTGTGGTGGTTTGAGTGAGAATGATCCCTCTACGCTCATATGTTTGAATCCTTGTTCCCAGGTGGTGGAACTGCTTGAGAAGGATTAGGAGGTATGCCCCTATTGGAGGAGGTGTGTCACTAAAGGTGGGTTTTGTAGTTTCAAAAGCATTCCTAGTTAGTATGCTCTGCTTTATGGTTGTCTCAATATGTAGACTCTCAGCTACTTCTCTAACACCATGCCTGCCTGCCTGCTGCCATGCTACCTGCCATGATGGTCATAGACTTTAGCCCTCTGCAACCATGAGCTCTAAGTGAAATGCTTTCTTATATAAGTTACTTTGGTCATGGTATCTTATCACAGCAACATAAAAGTAGCTAAAACAGACCTGTATCCTCATCCTGACATGAATATTACAACGATTAGAGAACGTTATGATTGGTGAGTGAGCAATGGCAGCTACTTAACGGCTACTCAAGTGCATGGATGAATATTAAGATGTTGACTCCAGAGACTAAGCTCAGTTTCAGCTTGTTGGATGCTAAAGCAGAAGTTTCTTTGAATCTTGTAGTTTGTGGGAGAGCATAGACCTTGCTTTGCCCATACTACATAACAGTCCAATTTGTCTTGGCCAGCTTTCCTGCTTCCCACCAAGGGCTTCAGTATGAGGTGCTCTGGGGACCTTGTTAATGCAGATCCTGATGGAACAGGTCTTCAGAGGAGAGGAAAGACTGCTAACCAGGTCCCCTGGGATGAAAATGCTATGGCCCATGCATAGTTCCCAGACCAGCACAGTTTCCCATGACATCACCAGGACAATGTAGCACTCACCCACAGGGCACTTCCAATATGTGTGAAAGATGAAATTTGTTTTCCAAAGAGTTTAAAGAGTTGTGTGTAGTGGCCTCCTATAATAATAATTTTTAAAATGCGCTAAATGGAAGTCTAAATATTATGGAAGCTTTAGTAAAATAATAAATATCCTGTCTTGCAAATGTCCTCAGGGAAGCCTGATAAGAGAGGAGCTTTACATATGCAAAGAAGGATAAGATTTGAATATATAAAAACTAGAGAAGCCATCACAAGAATGGACAACAATAACAACATAGTAAATGCATACATGCCACTTATGGCTGGCAGTATTTTGAAACCATATATATATACATACACACACACATATATATTAACCAATTACAGCACCAACCAAAACATCTCAGTGTTAGAAGGTTATTATTTTCAGTATTGGGAATTGAACCTGGGGCCTTGCATGTGGTAAGCAAGCACGATGTTATTGTGTCAAACTCCCAAGTCCCTTTTAACGCCTTGCCTTGGCCTCAGAAATAGCTTGGAATGTAGCTGTGCAACATCATAATGCCTGCTAGGCACATACTTTTGTCCAATAGTTTCATGGATGTGACTGATGAGTCAGGAACATGGAGAAGTTGGAAATTGTCCTCCAATGTCATCCAGCTAGTAAGCCAAAAAACCAGTACTACATGTAGGCAGATACCACAGTTTTCCAACATTCCTCCACACTATAACAGATATGTGAAATCACAGGGAGCAGCCTCCTCTGCCTGAGGCAGTATGAAGATAAGATGCGGAGAGTAGTAAGAGATGACGCTGGGAAAGGAGTCGCAGAGCTGCTTAGAAATGAGGAACAAAGTCAGCAGATTAAAAGAAGCATTCGGTGCTGACTCTCGACTCTTCTGTGAGCTCTATGTTATCCCCGACCCTCCCAAATGATAACAAACAATTCCTCAAGCACATTGATGTCTAGAGATCTTCACTGATGTGGACAGTGGTTTTCAAAGAGATCTAAGAGTCTACCCTTTGCCACTGCAGGAGTGATCAGTATTTACTAAGTAGAAAGTCGAGGCTGCGATTGGATGATATGAACTATTCATTTTTTTACTATCGGTGATTTTTGTAACACACACACACACTGACATACTGACATGCACACATAGAAACATACAGATCCCCATAAGTGTTGGATAGGATGGGTACAGAAGAAAAGGCCAACACTAGACTGAATGGTGACAGTACATGAGAAGCTTGGATAGAGACTTACATGTGAGGCCCGGGACTGAAGAAACAGCACTTAGTGCCAATACTAAATAGGTAGCCTTTTGAGCAAAAATGGGTATCTTATTTAAGGGGTGCTGCCACTGAACATGCAATTATTCTTAATGCCTGAAGAGATATGGTGCAGCTTCCTTCATCCCGTCCCTTGTTCACTTGTCATGGACCTTAGGAAAACCACAGAGCTGCGAGTGCTATACCCAGCATCCCACTGTTGTGTTCTTCTCCCTAGTTGTCATCCCATCCCCTCAGCCCTCTCCTGGAAAAGCTCAGCCAAGCAGCATCTGGCAGAAGCCCTCAGTCTATCTCTGGGAGAAAGGAGAGAGAGAGGTTGCCTTTCTTTGTGTTGCTCCTGATTGGGAGATAGGTTTCTCCAAAGGCCTGCAAGACCCTGTGTAGGAGGCTCAGCTTAAAGAAAGCTTTGTGAACCACACAGGCCTATTTTCTTCAAAGGAAACAACATGCATCTGGTCACCCAGAAGTCTGGAGTGGATGCTGTCTGACAACCTAGTGATCTTTTGATATTGTATGGAGTCAACATTTCAGAATTCCCCTCAAATCCTGGACATTGTTTAGGCCTGATCCTGAGCTTTGTCTCTGTCTTAGTTAGGGTTTCTATTGCTGTAAAGAGACACCATGACCATGGCAACTCTTATAAGGGAAAGCATTTCTCGCTTTCTGTTTCTGAGGTTTAGTCCACTATCATCATGACGGGAAACAAGGCAACATGTGGACAGACATGGTGCTGGAGAAGGAGCTGGGAATTCTACGTCTTTGATCTGCAGGCAACAGGAAGTGAACTGAGATACTGGACATGGTTAAACATATATGAGACTTCAAACTCCACCCCTACAGTGACACACTTCCTCCAGCAAGGCCTTAACTACTCCAACAAAGCCATGCCACCTAATAGTGCCACTCCCTATGAGCTTATAGGGACCAATTACATTCAAACCACGACAGTCTCTCAGTGAACAGAAGCCATCCTTATGAAAGAGGTCCCATGTACTTTGCATCTCCACCATTAGAACCTATCCTTACTCTTATTTACTTTTTTGTTTTGTTTTATTTTATTTTTTAAAACAATCTTTTCTAATTTTACCTACCAATCCCAGTTCCCTCCCCCTCCCTTTCTCTGGGTCCTCCCACCTTCCCCTCACCTCGAAGTACTAATCCTAGGGTGATGGTGTTGAAGGCTGGGGTTTGGGGAAAGTGACTGAATCAGAGAGGGCAACACCCTTGTGGATGGAATCAGTGCTCATGTGAAAGAGACTCTGGGACTTTGTTTGCTTTACACTGAAGGACCCAGTGAGAGGGCATTATTATGGGACACTGAATTTGTCTTGATTTTGGACACCCTGTCACTCAGACTTCTGAAAAAATAAACTTCTGTGTGTTTTGTACGGCTTCCAATCTGAGCATACTGAGTAGATTAAGGTGACAAACAAGCTCTGATACGGTAGTGGCAGTAGGTCTGATGACATGACCCAGGGGCTCAGACAGTGCTTATGGAGCTGAGGGGCAGAGCTACAGCTGAACCCCTCATCCTTAGTTTGAAGACACATAGACACAGTGTGGGCATTGTGTGACTTTCTGACATTAGTTTGTGGAGGGAAAGGGACCGAGTTTCTGCAGTACTCCATTGCTCTGCCAATAGTCTTATATGGAAGCTACTACAACATCCTTGCTAATTTCTCCCATCTTCCTTGCCTAGGAACGACTGAGGGGAGTGTTTGAACCCCTGACCCCAGCATTCATTTGTCTTAGAATGCTGTTGGTGTCTGGGAATTCCTTCCTATCTGCCTTAGCTTCAGTTTGTGCTTGCATTACCTCTTTGTTCTTTCTTATTTCCTTTGTTCTGACATTCATTATATTTATTTTAAAATCCCAGTTTGGGGATTCCTACATCTACACTGTATCTGAATCTAGATCTGATGATTTCTGTCTTTCCATATTGTTTGCTTTGCTTGTTGGACTGTCTTGATTGCTGTTGAGAAGTGGACATAACACACCAGGTGGTAGCAGAAATGGCAAGTGATATTTTATGCTGGCAGGCTTGGACTGCTTGCATATTCTCGATATGCAAGCTGGGCGCTTCATCTTCATCTGTACCCTGGCTCCCCAGCAAGACATGCACTTTCCATGAAAAGTAGTGTTCCCCTTAACAGCACATCTTTCTCACGGAGAATATCCTGACTGTTCTTGACCAAGACAATTCCCTCACAGTACTAGTGCAAGAACGATCTCTCAGTTCTTCATTGTGTGACGATGTGAAGTGATTTCTGCGAGTAGAATCAGTACACCAGTGTCCAGGGCTGTGAATGAAGCTTGGAGGACTGTAGACCCCAAGTTCCCACAGTGGCCTCCACGTGTCTATAAACACACCATTGAGAGAACCCTCCCAATTACAGAGTTAGAAACTTCTGGAGCCATTCTTGATGTTTCTCTAGATTATCCAGTCTCCCCAGGTCTCTGGGTGGGCTGCACTATCTCGATGCTGGACCAAGATGAGTCCATTGAGCTCTGTTTAGTTCTTCCTTGTTGTGAAGATGGGAGTGTTCATATTTCTTATTCTTTTATATTAACTTCACTACGTATATGTTCAAGAAACCACTCTCCTAGCCATCTCTCTAAATAGTCTGGAATATCGGCATGTCCATGTCTGGTGTCACTGCTAATATTTGACGCTTGTCAATGATTGCATTGTGCACTTTTTTCTGTCTTCCCCTTCTACATTATTTTTCATGCCCCCTCTTCATTCTGAGCCATCCGATGTATTGCTAGGTAGATAACACTTACTCAAGAATTATGTGTCTGTTTTCATAGAAATTTTGTATTTCTTTCTTTTTCTCATTTTTCACAACATCTTTGTCTGATTTCAATGTCAAGACTGTACAGCGCTAATAAAGCAAGTTGAGAAACATCCCCTCGGCCTGTATTTCTATAAGCAAGTTAAATGAGGTTGGATTTATTTCTACCTTAGATAATTTACACCTGTAAAGCAGCTGGGCAGAGCTTTCACGTTCAGAAAGGGTGATATTCTTGCAATTTCAGTGCTGGCTGTAGATTTTGGACGACATTGGTTCTTGCTGTATTTCTTTCAGTAGTTTTATAAGGGTACTTCTTGAGGAACTGTCAAATACATTCACATAAAAGTTTCAACAATGGCTGTTTATTATACAGTCAAGTCTCCTGCAGGATGCAAAGCAGCAAGAACAAATCTTTTTTTGGTATCCTATAGCCTATTTTATTAATTAGCTCCAGAGCTTATCATGAAATTGAAAAGTTGGATAATGTTCAAGTCTGTTTCTTTTTTTGTATTTGTATTTGTATTTTTCCCTCTGATAATTTTGTATTACTTTATAGATAATAGGAATCAAAATTTCCCCTTCCTCTCCTCCTCTCTTTTCCCTCCCGCTCCCCAACTCATTCCCCAGCCTCCCCCTCCAGTCCTAAGAGAGGGCAGGGTACCCTGCCCTGTGGGAAGTCCAAGGCCCTCCCCACTCCATCCAGGCTTAGGAAGGTATGCATCCAAATAGAATAGGACCCCAAAAAAGCCAGTACATGCAGTAGAGACAAATCCAAGTGCCATTATCATCGGCTTCTTAGTCTGCCTCAATAGTGAGCCACATTCAGAGGGTCCAGTTTGATCCCGTGCTCGTTCAGTCCCAGTACAGCTGGATTTGATGAGCTCCCATTAGTTCAGGCACACTGTCTCAGTGGGTGGACCAGCCCCTCCTGGTCCTGACTTCCTTGGTCATCTTCTCCCACCTTCTGCTCTTCAACTGGACCTTGGGAGCTCAGTCCAGTGCTCCCATGTGGGTCTCTGTCTCTATCTCCACCTGTCACTGGACTAAGGTTCTATGATGGTATTTAAGAAAGTCATCTGTCTGACTATGGGACAAGGCCAGTTCAGGCACCCTCTCCTCCACTGCCCAGGGTCCTAGCTGGGGACATCCCTGTGGACATCTGGGAACACCTCTAGAGTCAAGCCTCTTGCCAACCCCACAATGCCTCCCTTAATTAAGATATCTTCTTCCCTGCTCCCATATCTGTCCTTCCTCCATCTCAACCATCTCAATCCCCCAAGCTCTCCCCAACACTTCTCCCTTCTCTCTCCCCATCTCCCCTTCCTCCCACCCCACCCCCACCCCCCTGCTCCCAACTTTTGTCTGGCGATGTTGTCTGCTTCCAATTTCCAGGAGGATCTATATATGTTTTTCTTTGGGTTCACCTTATTACTTAGGTTCTCTAGGATCACAAACTATAGGCTAATGCCTGTTGTTTATGGCTAGAATTCACTAATGAGTGAATACATACCATATTCATATTTTTGGGTCTGAGTTATCTCACTCAGGATAGAGTTTTCTATTTCCATCCATTTGCATGCAAAATTCAAGATGTCATTGTTTTTTACAACTGAGTAGTACTCTAGTGTGTAGATGTGCCACACTTTCTTGATCCATTCTTCCATTGAGGAGCATCTAGGTTGTTTCCAGGTTCTGGCTATTACAAATAATGCTGCTATTACATAGTTGAACAAATGCTTATGCTTTTATAGTATGATTGGGCATCTCTTGGGTATATTCCCAAGAGTGGCATTGCTGGATCCTGAGGTAGGTTGATTCCCAATTTTCTGAGAAACCACCACACTGATTTTCAAAGTGGTTGCACAAGTTTGCATTCCCACCAGCAATGTGTTCCCCTTACTCCATATCCTCTCCAGCATAGGTTATCATTGGTGTTTTTGATTTTAGCCATTCTGACAGGTGTAAGATAGTATCTCAAAGTTGTTTTGATTTACATTTCCCTGATTGCTAAGGAAGTTGAACATGTCGTTAAGTATCGTTTGGCCATTTGAAATTCTTCTGTTGAGAATTCTCTGTTCAGTTTAGTACCCCATTTTTAATTG
Source organism: Ondatra zibethicus (assembly GCA_004026605.1). Lineage (NCBI taxonomy): Eukaryota > Metazoa > Chordata > Mammalia > Rodentia > Cricetidae > Ondatra > Ondatra zibethicus. The sequence goes on from PVIU01005968.1 coordinate 88,556, forward strand.
GGTTATTTAGAATTTTAATATCTAGTTTTTTGAGTTCTTTGTATATTTTGGAGATCAGGCCTTTGTCTGATGTGGGGTTGGTGAAGATCTTCTCCCATTCAGTAGGTTGCCTTTTGTCTTAATGCTTTACAGAAGCTTCTCAGTTTCAGGAGGGCCCATTTATTCATTGTTGTTCTTATTGTCTGTGATACAGGGGTTATACGTAGGAAGTGGTCTCCTGTGCCCATGTATTGCAGGCTACTTTCCACTTTCTCTTCTATCAGGTTCAGTGTGGTCGGATTTATATTGAGGTCTTTAATCCATTTGGACTTGAGTTTTGTGCATGGTGATAGATATGGATCTATTTTCATTCTTCTACAGGTTGACATCCAGTTATGCCAGCACCATTTGTTAAAGATGCTTTCTTTCTTCCATTGTATAATTGTAGCTTCTTTGTCAAAAATCAGGTGTTCATAGGTTTGTGGATTAATATACGGGTCTTCAATTCTATTCCATTGGTCAGCGTCTCTGTTTTTATGCCAATACCAAGCTTTTTTCATTACTGTGGCTCTGTACTAGAGTTTGATGTCAGGGATAGTGATGCCTCTGGAAGTTCCTTTATTGTAAAGGATTGTTTTGGCTATCCTGGGTTTTTTGTTTTTCCATATAAAGTTGATTATTGTTCTCTCAAGGTCTGTGAAGAATTTTGTTGGGATTTTGATGGGGATTGCATTGAATTTATAGATTGGAATTGGTAGAATTGCCACTTTTACTATGTTGATACTACCAATCCAAGAGCATGGGAGATCCTTCCATTTTCTGATGTCCTCTTCAATCTCTTTCTTCAAAGACTTAAAGTTCTTGTCAAATAGATCTTTTACTTCCTTGGTTAGTGTTACCCCAACATACTTTATGCTATTTGTGGCTATCATGAAAGGTGATGTTTCTTTGATTTCCCTCTCCGCTTCTTTATCCTTTGTGTATAGAAGGGCTACTGATTTTTTTTTTTTGAGTTGATCTTGTATCCTGCCACATCAAGTTCTCTGGTAGAGTTTTTGAGGTCACTTATGTACACTATCATATCATCTGCAAATAACAAAAGTTTGACTTCTTCCTTTCCAATTCAAATCCCCTTGATCTCCTTATATTGTTTTATTGCTATTCCTAGAACTTCAGGCAGTATGTTGAAGAGATATGGAGAGAGTGGACAGTCTTGTCTTGGTCCTGATTTTAGTGGAATCTCTTTGAGTTTCTCTCCATTTAATTTGATGTTGGCTTTCAGCTTGCTGTATATTGCTTTTACTATATTTAGATATGATCCTTGTATCCCTAATCTTTCTAAGACCTTTATCATAAAGGGGTGTTGAATTTTGTCTAATGCTTTTTCAGCATCTAGTGAAATGATCATATGCTTTTTTTTTAGTTTATTTATATGATGGACTACATTGATAGATTTTCATATGTTGAACCAGCCCTGCATCTCTGGGATGAAGCTTGCTTGATCACAATGGATGATTTTTTGATGTGTTCTTGGAATTTGTTTGCCAGTATTTTATTGAGAAATTTTGCATCGATGTTCATGAGTGAGATTGGTCTGTAATTCTCTTTCTTGTTTGAGTCTTTGTGTGGTTTTGGTATCAGGGTAACTGTAGCTTCATAAATAGAGTTTGGCAATGACTCTTCTATTTCTTTTATGTGGAACACATTAAGGAATATAGGTATTAGCTCTTCCTGCAAGGTCTGGTAGAATTCTGCACTAAAACCATCTGGTCTTGGGCTTTTTTTTTGGTTGGAAGGTTGTTGACGGCAGCTTCTATTTCCTCGTGACTTATAGGTCTATTTAAGTTGCTCACCTGGTCTTGATTTAATTTTGTTATATGGTATTTATCTAAAAAAAAATGCCCAGCTTTTTACATGGGAGCTGGGGATTTGAACTCAGGTCTTTTTACATGAGTGCTGGGGATTTGAACTCAGGTCTTTCTACATGGGGGCTGGGGATTTGAACTCAGCCCTTTATGCTTTCATAGCAAGTGTCCTTATCCATTAAGCCATATCCTCAGTTCTTGATTCTTATTATGAATTTGACGCACATCACAGACAAACCTACATATGTCCTTTGGTGTAGAGAAATATAAATATCCCTGTGTGTGTACATATATACCCATATGTACTTACAAAGATATTAGTGGATTTAAAATAAGTTGATAGATTCTGTCTGATTTATAGCCATGGCTATTAAACTACTTTAGTGCAGGCTAACATGAAACACAATGCAAAGACTAGATTGTCATTGTGTTTGAACATTCTCAGATGACTAAGTGTCTGTTCGTATTAAAAGAATGGAAAATTTGTTTTGTAAATAATATGATTTCCTAATTCCAAATTTCCAAACTGAAAAAAAATGATAGTAGAGGCAAGAATCTTTCAGGAAAACGGCAGGACTCAAGCCTTTGGTTTCTTTGTATTTTTTTTCTTCCATGTCATTCTTGCTGAGCAGGGACCATAACCAAGCACCAGAAAAGAGAGAGAGCAGGTTTTCCCTACTGCAAGAGCAGCAGAAGCTCTGTTTCCCTGTGAGGAGAGGAGACAACAGAGGATGCTCTAAGATGGTAACACATAGCAACACACCAGGCCACGGAAGATCACTCCCAAGCTCTACTCTCGACAACAAAAGTCATTCTTTTAGTTCTGACTCTTTTGATAACAAACAAAATACCCTGCGCTGGAGCTGTTTCCCAAATATCCCTTGCTGGGAGCAAGTTAGAAATCTTTCATCCCCATGCTGTTCTCCAGTTCCATCTGCGTGGGGTTCCCCCACATGCACTGTGGCATGGCCGCTCAGTGCCCTGCACACACACTCCCAGCCTGCGAGACCTCCCGCTCTGAAGTGAGAATGCCCACCTTTGCTGTCTTGCACATGTCATCAGCTATTCGGCGGAGTTTACTGTTCAGTAGGATTACCCTTTAACCTATGCAAGAAGGAACAAGAAGGCAAATGCTTCCTTCTTTCTGCTCAGAAGTGGCTAGCTCAGGGCAATGCATGAGGGGCATTCGAGAGCCTCCAGTGCCAGCGTTTCTCTCCTGCCAGGACACCTATATCTTTTGGCCCTCTCCTCTCCCCTCCCCTCCCTTCCACTCACCTCCCTTCCCCTCTCCTCTCCTCTCCTCTCCTCTCCCCTCCCTTCCTCTCCCCCTCCCTTCTCCCTTCCTCTCCTCTCCCCTCCCTTCCACTTTCCTCCCCTCCCCTCCTCTCCCCTCCTCTCTCCATATCTTGCCTGCATGCTTGCTCTCCGGGATGACTTTTTAAACTCTGGGGAACCCTTGTCTTGGCCTCTGTTTTCAGGGAGACCCTAAGCAAAGAAACAAGTGCAACAGTACAATTGTTGCCTCTTTTAGCTGTTGTCGCAGGGTCCGAGAGGGCTTCAGGAATGCCTGGGTCTGGGAAAGAATCCCACTGTCATCTGCCCTTCTTTCCCTCCTCTTCTTCCCTCTGGGAAGGTCTTACTTGTGCCTAAAGTAGAACCTCTCCAAGCATTATCGGGGGACAGCTTCAGAGGGTCTTGGCCCCATTCAGACACCCCATTGCCCATGTGGGGTAGGAGATCTGGACAGGGATTTATGTTATTACAGATGCTACAAGTTCCATCCTCTCCCTGAGGCTGAGGAAACCAGGCAGCGGGATTACCCAGGCCGCAGTGGGTGAGGGTAGTGAGGACTAATTTCTAGTAGAGTTGAAAGCAAATGCTACACAAAGATGATGTTTTAGTAGAAGTGATGATGTGAGACACCAAGCCGTCAATACTCGGCCATGGAGGACACCTTCTATGCAGCTCTACCCACATAGCGCCGCTCCCGGCGTAGACAAAGCACGAGAGTAAGGCCGATGAGGATGCAGCCCTTGTGTGCCTCGTGCTGTTCTCCTTCTCTTGTCCTAAGTCTGTTTGCTCCGTCTGTCTTGGACTCAACGTGTTCCTTGCCATTTCCCGATTCTTGCCTTTCTGTCTGTTTGTCTGTCCAAGCACTAAGATTGTGCTGGACAGAGCTCTAACAGCCTTGCTCCAAGGTCACTTGCTGAAAGGAACAGCCCACCTAAGGGTTCTGGGGAGCTGTTCTGGGGCTCCAGCTACTTCTCCTGGGAACCCTTCCTTTGAAACTGCACAGCTCTCCTCTGTGTGTGGTGAGGGCTAGGGTCCCCACAAAGCCACTGGGGATGGCCTGTATCTGGCAATCGTTCTTGGAGAAAATGTTGTTTTAAAGTTCAAAGTACAGCATAGTAAATAATTGAGTTAGGAGATTAAGCATGACTAGTAAACACATTGGCTAAGCTAGTTCCTTCTAGTTTCATGTCTGTTGTAATAAAATACTTTGAAAAGAGAGCAACCTATGGCAGAAAGGGCTTGCTTTGGCTCACAGCTCCAGGTGATAGTTGACTATCGGAGGGAAGTTAGGGCAGCAGAAAGTTGAAGCAACTAGACACATCACAGCACAGTCAAGATAAAAGGGAAACAAATGCCTGCCTGCTTAGTACTGCGAGGAGCGGAGGGCCTGGGGTGAGTGAAGAAATGCACATTGTTGACAGGGGCACAGCAAAGACCAAGGCTTCAGCCCCATAGGAAATTGGCAATTTCAGTTTCTTCTTCCAGGATGTTTACAGCCCGAGACGGCTGACTATAGACACCTCCAACAACCCCTGACTCCGACAGCTGCTGGTTATAGATGACAATTCTCCGATCAAGGAAAATAGATAGCCCCTTCTTCCCCTGTGCTGCATGCAATAAGCATGCTGAGGCTCCAGACTGTAGCAGTAGGAGGTGCTACTTCATCAGAGGGCACACAGCCCACCAGACCCCAACCTTGCTGTGTGTTTGTGTCTGTCCTTTCTTCATCCCCTTGTCACTCCTAATCAAGGTCCAAGATTCAAGCTTCACAAGGCACTGCAAGTGCTCAACTCAGTTTCCCTAAACCAGGGAATGATGTCATCACTTTCAGTTGGGTCTTCCCACATTAATTAAGGTTGTCAAGACACAGTCTCCTCCAGTCATGCCCACTGGGTAACTGTTGTAGGAGGGGCCGCTTGTTGGTTGCCGCCTGGCTACCTTAGACCCGAAATAATCACACAGAAACTGTATTAATTAAATCACTGCTTGGCCCATTAGCTCTAGCTTCTTATTGGCTAACTCTTACATCTTAATTTAACCAATTTCTATTAATCTGTATATCACCACAAGGTTGTGGCCTACCAGCAAAGTTTCAGCACGTCTATCTCTGGTGGCTCCATGGCGTCTCTCTGACTCCACCTTTTCTTCTCCCAGCAAACAGTACAGTTTTCCCTGCCTACCTGACTTCTGCCTTGCTATAGGTCCAAAGCAGTTTCTTTATTTATTAATGGTAATCACAGCACACATAGGAGACTCCCACATCAGGTCACCTGATCTACACAATTTCTCACTGAAGCTCTCTTGCCGGCTGACTCAACATTGGGTCACATTGACAACCAAACTAAGCATCACACAGGTTATTTTAGAAATCTAATTTGATTAACCATGTACTGTAAATTGAGTCTATTCCTGATAGGATTCAGAACCCACGGGTCACATCAGTGAGACCCCCATGTAAGTTCTTATGGGACTTGTTAGAGCAGACACATATATAGACACATGTAAATGTATACATATCATCACATCTTGTGTACATACAAATGTCATACAGCTGCTTTCCAGGGCACTTTGTGCTTTATGGTACCCATATCTTTCCACAAAGAAAGATTATGAATTTTATATCTCTTAGTGTTTTTGTATCTCATAGTAGGCTTTTTTAAATATCTCATAGTAGGTTTTCATAAAACATTTGCTCACAATTGTGTGCCTGAAATTAAAGGGGCATAATAAAAATGAACATGTATTAATTTTTGAAAGTCATCTATTTGATTCTTCAAAACATATATATTTGAGTAAGTTGAAATTGATGGGAAGAGATAGGCATGATTAACAGTTCTGGTGGCAACTTGAAGTAGCCTTCAGAACTTGACGTGAGAGTTTCAAAACAAGAACCATTTATCCTGTGAACATTTTGGAATAAGATACACAGAAACTTAACTGCAGATGCTCTTTTTTTCCCGTGGTCACTTAACAGACACAATTAATCTAGTAAAACTTAATGTGGTAGGCAGGCAGTTTTGTGCTTTCAACTTTTTGAAGAATACTGTGAACAACAGGAGGGAGGGACCTTGCCCCAGGTCACATGACTTAGCACTAGGAAAGACATAAAGTTGAAGCTGCCTGGAAATCCAGGACATGGACACTCCCATAGTCTGAATAATAGTGTCATTAACAGGAGACAATGAAAGTGGTCATGCATAAGAAACTAATTTTTAAAAATAAGCATATAAACAGTGAGTCATCCATACAGCTGGAAGGAATGGGGGTGCTTGCACAGGATAGTATGGAAGCTGTCTGCTACGCTGGAGAATGTTCTGCTCCTCCCCACAAAGATTCAAAGCTGAAATCCTCATTGCAAAGATCAGAGCAAGGGACAGTGCCTTTAGGAGGTGTTTAGATCATGAGAATAGAATTCTTACGAGAGACCACGAAGAGCTCGCTATTCCTTTCCCCACAGGAGTGACAGGGCGGCCATCTGTAACAAGCAGCCTTTGTCAGGAGCTAAATCTGCCGCTACCTTGATTTCGCACCCTCAAGCCCCCAGAATTGCAAAGAACACATTTCTGTTCTTCATGAGCTCTATGATGTCCAGTAGTCTAACAAGTCACACAGCCTGAGGGTACACATGACACCCTCAAGGACAAAGCCAAAGTGAGCATGCTTAGTATACTAAACTTTTTATCATAAATTATATGTACACATATATTTATGAAAATAAACATAAACATGTGGATACATATACATGCACCATTATGCATGTATTTGCTTATGCATGTGGGGAGGTTGGGAAGGTTAGATTCTGAGAGGAAAGTATAAGCTTTAGTCTTCAATTTACATCTCTCAGGATGTTTGGATTATTTTCCCCCTAGGTTGTCCATAAAGCAGATTTTGCGGCTTAAGATAGAAATTCTGCTCTAAGTAGATCCAGGAAGCTGCACTCTCATGTCAATAAATAAATACTAGATCAACAATATTGTTTTCACCTTCTGTGGAATCCATACAAAAATTATTTACATCACACAGGAGTGGCTCTGCTTGAGATGTGGGGGCCATGGGTGCTTGGCTTTCAAGAGTTTTCCCAGTGGCTCAGATCCAGGTGAGACCTATGGCCTATATTTGGGATGCAGCAGATCACAGCTGAAGCCAGAGAAAGGGGGGGGGTGTCTAGGTCTGGACCTCGTGCCCTTTGGGCTTCCTGTCCTTGCACAGACTAGTGGCGGGAGATGAAGCACGGCGTAGTAGCCTTGCCCTGTCTCCATTCAGAAAGTGGGAGTGTGATTTAGGAGAAGTTGTTTGTTTTGGCATTTTATGGGCAGATTATGAGCTCGTTACAAGCACAGTGCTGGTCTTAGCTGCAGATACTCTGCCCCGCTGCAAACGGTGACATTTCAGCTCTGCAAATGCTGGCCGTGCAGTCATTTTCCGTGTCTGAGTCACATTCACTAGAGCTTTCGCGGCTCTGTGGTAGAATAAGAATGGGGATGGCCGCAGGCTTGTGGACAGATTGCTAAATGAAAGCACGATTGCACCAGCATCAGTGTTGACTGGGTGCAGGTGAGCAGACGGAACCCATGTGCTGTGGGCTTACTGACTGCGTTTTCACCGACGGGAACTTAAACAGGGAAAAGAAGCGGCTAACAACGTGTAGGATACTTTTAGGCCAGGCTCTGCCAAATATTTCAAATATAATTCTCACAAACTACTTACTTTGATATAAAATATTGGAAGCATTTTCCAAGCCAGTGAACAAAAGCAGAATCAAATGGATTAAGGACTATGAAATGTGCCTGTGCTGTGCCCACAGTTCTCAACAGCTTCCAGCTAAGGGAGCGAATAGAATCTGAAATTTAACAGATTCCCTGCCTCTTGGCTGTGCACACAGCTGCATACGTGCATCAGCCCGAGAAGCAGCCAAGAGGCCCAAATGGTAGCCCTAGGAAAACTACTTGGAATCGCTTTATTTTTCCTAACACATTTGCCAATTGTGATGGAGTCCAAATTGACCACAAAGGCAAGGCTACTCTTTCCCCAAGAGCTTGAGTGTATTTTGCATTTTGTAGAATCTAGGTTGCTCTTGTAATTTGTTTTGGCCGGCGAAACACAGGGAATACAATAGTTGGGATTTTAAATGAAATGCCGCCAAAGCCTCGGAACATCTGGTCCTTACCTCTGAGAGCCCAGATGCTTTATGCAGCTCTGGTTGATCTCCTCATGGATGTAAAACATGGACAGAAGGAAGCCAGTGCAAGCCAGCACCAACCAGAGGGCCAGTGGGTGAGTTGAAACCACGCCTAATCAGACTGAAACATCAGTCTCAGTGCTGTGATCACTAGAGCCACCTGATGCAATAGAAGCAGGGGGATTGCCTGGATGAGCGTAGCTCAAATAGCTATCTTTCCATACTGGAGTAAATGAATGATCATTGCTTAAAATACAAGATGGCAGGGATGTAGTTTGCCTCCTGACAATAAAAACAACACACTAGCAAAATGGAAATGAATATATTAGACAATAAATTAACATAATGGAAATGAGTTTATTAGACAGGGTTAGTCAATTATATTTAAAGAAAGAGCCATCATTCTCTTACTTCTTGACTCTGAGGACGTCAGCAAGTTACTTGGCCTCTCTGTAGAGCTTTCATAATCTACTATGAGTGATGTTTTGAGGAGCACTAAGAATATATTTCAAAAGTTTACTATATATGACATGTAGGAAACATCAAAGAATACTGGTGATTTTAGACAGAAAATTGATTTGGAGTTAAACTCTATCTAGCATGGAATCTGTATTGAATAGCTTTCTGGCCTGGGGAGTAAGCTCAGTGATTAAAATGAGCTCGAGAACCAGAGTTCTGATCCTCAAGATCTCTGTCAATGCCAGGTGGGTGTGGCATGGATTCATTTGCAATTACAGCCTGCCTGACAAGGCTGAGACAGAGGATTCCCAGAGCAAACTGGCTAGCAAGACTAGTCATGTTGATGAGCTCTGGGTTTGATTGAGAGACCCTGCCTCGATGAGTAAGGGAAAAGAAACAAGTGATTGATGAGGATTTGTGGCACGGACCTTGGGCCTCCAGATACACGTGCACAACCCCCTACACACATGTGCTATGAGCCGTCCACGTGTAACTGTATACACACACACACACTTGTACCTCCTCACATAGTTAAATAAAAATACTACTTAAGTATATTAAATGATGTGCTTATGCTTGGAAAATGATACTCTGTTACTTAGGTTCCTGATGAGCAATGAGAAGCATAAATATCAAGCAATGAAATCCTAAGTTAAAAATATATGTTTTTCGGCTGGCTGGTGGTGGTGCATGACTTTAATTCCAGGACTCAGGAGGCAGATCTCTGTGAGTTCGAGGCCAGCCTGGTCTACAAGAGCTAGTTCCAGGACAGGCTCCAAAGCTACAGAGAAACCCTGTCTCGAAAAACCAAAAAAAAAAAAAAAAGTTTTTATTAATGGTGGAACTTAAACACCACAACCAGTGTTGAAAAATAGCATCATCATATAGTTTTAAGAAACCCGTTGTATCTCATAGTCATCCATCACCATGGCAGTTTCCATTTCCCTAAAGCTTGTCTTCAGACTTCTAGACCACTAGACTACCTAACAATAAGTCTTTTAACTGCTGCATTTCCTTAAAAATTAAATTATTGCATATTTATTTATTTACTTATTATGTATGTGTGCCATGCCTGGTCAGAGGACAACGTGTGGGAATTGGTCCTCTCCTATGTAGGCCTCAGAGGTCAAAGCCATGTCAGGCTACTGGCAAGCACTCTTCTCCGCCGAGACCTCTCACTGGCTCTTACCTTTCTGTCTCTAAGGTCTTGAGCTCGAAGTTCAGCCTCCCTCCTTTCCTCAGTTCTCATTCTTTCCACTGTAGAATCTCGACTTCAGCCTCATGCTCAATCTTATGCTTTCACCTCATTTTTCTACCCATGTTTGTTTTGGAGTCAAAGACCAGAGTTTGATTAGTTTGAGATGCCCTCTTCTAGCCTCTCTGGGCATTTGTGGACATGTGGGCACACACAGCAACAAGATTCACCACGTATTTGTGTGTGTGTGTATGTATGAATATGTACACATATATGCCTATATAAGGAAAGAAAAAATCTTATATTGAGTATATACCAAATATATACAAAATACTTTATGCATTTAAATGATTCCAACTACCAATTTACTTAAATTGACTTATACCTTCCATAAAAGCATTTTAAAACTCAGGAAAGAGGAGGAAGTGTGTTAAGAGAGATATTTCCAAGCGTAATGTGGGCTCAGGAAAAGAGCCCCAAAAGAAAGGACTGTGATCAAGTCAGCCTTGTTATTCTCCTGCTGGAATTAACAATAATGAGATAAGAAGGGCTAACTGAGTTCTAGCCAAGGTTATGATCCAGATCTCCAGAATGTACTAATTATGCCATGTTGCTATTCATGGCAGACCACAAATTATCCCATATGAAAGATTAATGGTATTAGGAATAAATGGAATTTAATAACTTTATGATGATGATTAATTATAGACAAGTCAAAATTATGTAAAAGGATGAATGGCCCCAATTCAGACTGGGGTGTAAGTAGGCTAGCTCAGAATCATGGACTGTCACACTGGAAATAAGTGTCAGCGCAAGGAGGGGACTGTTAGTTTAGAAGATTTATATCAAGAGCCAAGTAGAATTTGCCGATTCATCCCCAGAGTCTCTGTCTTGAAGGGTTATCATCAGGAGCTGTGCTCAGAACTGCAGGAAGTTTGTGTAGGAAAGTTTGCAGACAAAGTCTCTATGAAGCAGAATGCTCCTAAAATCAGGTTTAATCAATCCAGGGCAAGGAAAACATGCCTGTGAGTCTCTTCTCAGTGATGCAAGGGCCTGAGGAAGAGAGATAAAATAAGACCACAGCGTGTGAAGAAATGTTGAAGAGAATTTAAGAAAAAGGATGCGATAGAAGAGACTTCACTGGGAAATTATTTCATCTTTCCAGAAAATGGGTTTAAGTGACATTAGACATACCCAGAAATTGGAGTCCCAGAAATAGTAATATACTCCCAATGAGTAGGTAGATGATAGCATTTAATAAGAAATATGGAACTTTCTAGGAGTATAGTTATAAGAAGAACAAAAGAAGTTATTGATAAAAAAAATTGCAGCTTGTCTTGAATACTGCTAGGAAAAACAGTTAGTGATCAATGGGGGATAAGTTGAAATGTTAAGAAATCCAGAGAGAAATACTTTAACTGTGGTTTTGGTGTGTGTGTGTGGGGGGGTGGTATTTACCCATGAGACATTTACTGAAGTCCACTACATCCTGAAATAAGTAGAAAGGACTGCTCCTGCCCCTGTAACCAGCCTGAAAGAAATGAATATATGCTAAAAAAACCTACTTTATCTGAGTACTAAAACAATGAACTCTAACAAATTGATATTTCCCCAGGAATCTCCTGTTGGGAAAAAGAAAAGTCTGTAAACGGTTCTCTTCAGAAAAGATATTCACAACCTTACCGAGACAGGCAAGCCCACACCTTGACCAGGACTGCTTAGATAAACCCATCCCAGACTTTATCTATAGTTTTTAACCTAAAAGATGGATTTGGGAGGCGATCGTCTCTTTTTGTTCCTCTTCCAAGTTGGTCACATTGAGTAATTTTTTTCCTTCCATTTCACCATTAATTTAGATCTTTAAATTAGCTTCTTGAGGATGGTTAGCTAAACTTGCTTTCTTGGAGTTACCTACTGTGACCTCCCAAGTTTGCTAACAGTGTAATGAAACATAGTGGGATATGAATTGTCCTTCTGAAGAGTTCACAGTCAGTGAGTTGAAGGAAGACACTGAGGTTTCAAGCACAGAAGTGACATAGGAGAACTTTGACCTGGAGACCTGGAATCTCAGAGAAGACAGCATGATGCTTGTTCCTCGAGTCACAGAAAATGTATCTTAGTCCATTTCTGTAACTATGACAAAATACATTAGATTGACATAAACAACAGAAATTAATTTCTCACACTTGGGAGGATTCAAGCCCAAGGCTGTCACTCATTGATGTATAGTGAGGGCTTATTCTGTGCTGCAGGAAAGGTTCATGTTGCTGCCTCATCACTGACAAAGTGACCAAGATTTCTGAAATGTCTTTTAAAATGGCATCAGTTTCATTCCTGAGGGCTCCAGTCCTGAGATGTAAGCCTACCCTGAGAACCTCACCATCATATATGCTGGAGGTTAGAGGTTAGGTTTCAATTTATGACTTTTGGAAGAACATATATTAGTCACATGGTAATGTAGCAAATGAGTTCACGTCAGAGAAATATGGATCAATAGTAAAAGAAAGGTATACATGAGAACAAGGGGGATGGGATAAAGCCAGCCTTCTGTAATTAACACAAATTCATGCTGCCTCTTCTGAAAGTTAAAATCTCAACAACAAAAATTTCTCTTTTTATTACCTGTGTGTGTGCATGCTTGCACATGCATGCAAAATGTATGCATATGGAGGTAAAAGAACAAATTGTAGGAATTAGTATGCTCTTTCTGCCATATGGGGAATCTAATTTATGTCGTCAAGTTTGGTTTCCCTGCTCCAACAAAAGGTTTTGAAGTTACACTTACCTTAGTTTATATATAACTCCTTTTTTTCATCTTTGCATCTTAATCTCTTTCTAGACACATACCTACCTTATTTAACTTATTTCATAACTTCTTACTTTAAAAATATACATTTGAACATTTACTTCACTATGCTATTGGCCTCAGATATCTGAATACCCTGAGTATGGCTAGGAAGCTTAAGAGGTGAAAGGGTTGGTTCTTGGCTTACAGTTATTTGAATAATGTTAAGAGTTCATATGCCCTTCAGTCTACTGTTTCCAGCCTCATATCAATCTGCAGCGAACACCACACACACACACACACACACACACACACACACAGGAAAATATATGAAAGTTTTTCACCTAATGTGTGGAACAATTTGGTGTTCTCTTGATACAATCTGGAGCAATAAGTAGTGAACAGAACAATGCTAGGAGAAAGATAAATGAACTCTGTATATCAGCCTACCTAAAACAGTTGATAAAAGCTTTGCCTATTAAAACAAGGAAAATAGACCAAGACTTTGTAACCCATCTTAAATTTTATTACTACTATTCACATCTCAACTTACTCTCTGTATAACCCCGTGAAAAACTCTTAATACCTAAATTACACTGATGTAGGTCATCACCAGAAAACGATATAACAACAACAACAACAACAACATACACACACAATTGTATGGTAAATCATTATGAAAGTCATTCTCTACTAAATCCACATGGTATGATATTTTTCTTATACAGAGGAGGAAATAGTGGAGCCAAGGTTGCAGTATCCCAGCATCCATGTCTGATTTTCAAGAAATAGCCAGGGTGTAAATTTATTATGTTCCCCCCTCATTCTTTTGAAAGCTGTGTCTCCAGAGAATCTAAACCCACTGACACATCTGAAATCATGAGTCCAAATGAGTGTTTCCTTCCTTTAACTTGTTTGCACCAGGCATTTTTTCACATTGATGAAAAGCTGACTGACACAGTGTTGATTGCAAAAAAAAAAAAAAAAAAAGTTCTGGTTAGGAAGATGAAGAAGCTGGTCATGTGTGCACTCTGTGTGACAGCTCTCATCAGGAGAACCGTGCTTGGGTCTGCGGGCCAATTACTCTCTAGTATGTTGTCATCCTGGATCTGAACAAGAAATGCAAACGTTTGATCATAAAGGTTTGTAGGTCCAGGAGGCAATGACTGTAGATCAGTAAAATGACACTAATTCTAGAAAGGGGCTAAAGGGTTTATAAAGACCTCACCCCCGTTTCCTGAATTTGTCCTGAGATGCAGAGGGGTAGAGTGAACACAACCCCCTTAAGGAGGTAGATTCTGGCCCTGGTGAAGACGATGCTTCCATCAGGTATGTTCACACGTCAGAATCTTAGGTCTTCTTCCATGACTGTGTCGACAAAGGATCAAGTGGTGGGGGAGCACAGCAGTGATGGGGGGGCACTCACAACAATTGTGGCCTAATGTATTCTAGCTTTGGTAACACTGGACAGATCCATATAGCTTTGGTAACACTGGACAGGTCTGTATAGCTTTGGTAACACTGGACAGATCTGTATAGCTCTGGTAGCAGTAGATAGATCTGTAAAGGTTTGGTAGCAGTAGACAGATCTGTATCCAGTGAATTAGCTGCTGAAGAAATGTTCGGAATGCCCCAGTACTGTATATAAATACAGTAGAAACCTATCTATGTTTTTTGTTTGCTTGTTTTTCAGGAATAGGCAGACATATACCCAAACCCCTACACTTTCTCATAGAATTCTCTCATTATATATGCAGTCAAGTGGTCCCCCAGCTTTTAAATTTTGTGCAACTGTCTTTGGATTGCTTGAGTAGAGCTCTGGGATTTCTTATCATTTGCCTAACCAGAGCCAAGTTGTGAGCCCCATATTTTATTCTTAGAAAGGGTTAGCATTGAGCAAAGAGTCCTTGGCTTTAAATGGTGAAAAATATTTGCCTAGAATAGTTTAGAGACAAAAATTAGTTCCTAATAAATACATTGCAGTTCTGTACTTCCTGATGTATAGGAAATTCTGTCATGGCCAGTAGCAATCACCCATCCATCCATCCATCCACCCATCCAACAAGTATTGATTAGACATCTACATTTGTCCAAGTGCTCTTTTAGAAGGTAGCAATGGAGATTTGAAAAGTGGAAGTTGCAGAGTTCTTGTTTTGTGATCTGTACATCCTAACAAAAAGAATTAAAAGCAAATAATCTGGAGTCAGGTGTGTCCAGCCTTTTGACATTGCAACAGGACGTTGTCACTTACACAGTTTGTGCTTGAGAGCTGCTAAATGGAGTTTTAACAATCACAAAAATGAAGTCTCAACATTTTAACAAAGGTCATGATTTTGTGTTGGACTGGATTCATAGCTGTCCTTGGCTGCAAGTAGCCTGTAGCCACAGGTTGGACCCATCTGACAGTGTGTTGTAAGTATAATACAGAAAATAAAATTATTACTTAGAAAAAAGAAAAAGATGTACAACCAAAATTTAGGTTACTGGCCTCTTGATAAATTCACTTCCTTCTGAATTAGAAAAATGACAGAGCTAATGGAGGCCACGATCTAACTATTTCTGTGACCTGAACAATGGCATCATTTCCAAGCCTGCCAAACCTTCACTGCCTTCGTTAATTCTTGGCTGAAGACTGTGACCTGAAGGGGCACAGAGGGCGCTGGGTAAAGGGTGGTTAAAGTGAGAATTAAACACCCGTCTCCTTGCTTTCTATCATAGAAAAAAAAACTGTCTGCCAAATAAAGGAAAATTAAAAATAAATCTCTAGCAGGAACAGCAGGAACAAAAACTATGCTCAATTATGACTGGGCTCACTTTGTCTTACTGGAATACCTGGGTATCTGGTTTTTAGAAAAATATGAATGCACAAGGGTTCAGTGGATGCATGAGAATGCCCCAGTGACCTCATGAAACCATGCTGACCACTTACGTCTGAGAACCGTCTCCTGACTGACCGTTCTGCTTAATTTTCACTCCTTATCTATATAGCATCAGGATGAACGTTTCATAAGAGAAATCCAATTAATTGCCTTTTAACAAATGTGCTCAGAAGCTGATCTTAAACATTTTCCCCCCAACAGCCCTTCTACTGGGTCCCTTATTCTGTTCTCACCTCACTAAAATAAAATAGTGCTCCCATGGGCTTCCTTGCTGCTTCTGAGATGTGCCACACACAACCCCTTCCCAGTTTATTTACCTGCTCAAGTTCTTCACGCCATTTAGTAATTGGCTCAGGTTCAACTTTCTCAGAGCTTTCCACCAATCCAAGCATCATAAGCTTATCCACACAATTTCTCGTGTTTCCACCGCAACTAACATGGCTTTTTGTTTGCTTCATGTGTGTGGACTTTCTGTCCACTCATATCAATGTGAGATGTATGAAGACAAATATTCCAATTGTTCCCTTCTGTTGCAGCTTCAGCCCCTGAGCAAGGAACCCTCACACGGAAAGTCATCATACACATTGGATGAGCACCAGGCAGAACTGGGGCCCTGTAGAGACAGAGTTCTCTTGAGTTCCAAGAAGCCAACTTGAAGTGTGTGGAGAAAAATGCCTTCTTTCGTTTGATGTGAGTAGCCTTGGACAGAGAGCTCAGCTTTATTCTACTTGATTGGAGTATGTGAACCTCAAATTGATTTAGAATATTGCTGAAGTAAGAGTGTGTAAGATAACACTGAAAATACTTGTGTGTTCTTTACATAGGATTCTTATTTACTGCCTGTCATATTTTAAAGTTCCTGGCAGAAAAATCTAATAATGAAATATATAGGTACAGACAAATGTTAGGTCTTGCCCAAAGAAAGTGGCCAGACGGCCATAAAGAGGATTCTTTTGGTAGGAGGAGGTGTGTTAGTTGCTGGTTTTTCTCAGTTCCTTTTGGATCTGCACAGATCTAGCTTGTAGAGCTTGAATGGATATGCAATGATGGAATTCTATAAAGCAGTGCAAGGGTCTGCAATGCTCCAATTTATTACTTTAAAAACAGAATCCTAGGTGGATTTAAGCCACGTGGTTACCAGCCTTTGGGGCATAGCCTCTGTAGGAGTCACTGTCAAGATCTCTGTCCCATGTGTGCCAGGTGAGTGGAATTCAATCAAGTGTGCCAGTACGGCATGAAGACTCATAATGGGGATGGTTAGTGACTAGGGGAAGGGGTGGGGAGGATGAAAGCATGCCTACAGCTTCTTCATTGGTAATGGCATCTGCATGGCCACTGACGGTTTCTTTTAAGGCTGCATGCTCAGTTACAACCACTGCTGTCCCTTCCGCACCAACCATGCTTCTAAGCAGCTGAAATGAGATTTGGGCCAGGGCCAGGAGTGAAACAGCCTTCATGGATGCACAAAAGTCAGGTTTTTGTGTGCATTGAGAATTTTCTCTGGGGGCATTGCCTCTGAGGCCTGTCTTTTTTCTGGCCTTTGGTTCGTATGGTAGTTTATACCATTCTCCCATCCTCGCTGGTCAGAAACTGTCCCTGATCTCCAGCATCACATGGGCTTTACATGCTACCCCACTCTGAAGAGATGTCCCATGTATCAGACCTGTATCCTTCTCTTAGAGTTCAGCCTGAACCGACTTGTCTGTCCAGTCCTCCAGGCCAAAGCCTCCCTCAGTGATTGTCACTGATGTTGTTTTTTTGTTTGTTTGCATGTGCCTATGTGTGTGGTATCCTTTTGTATGTGTGTTCACACGTGTCGACTCATGTGTGCATGCAGAAGTAAATGACAGGCATATGGGGGCCTGAGACTGATATCCAGTATTAATTTCTCTTCACTGTTCACTGAGGCAAGGTTTCTCCGTAAATGTAATATGTTAAGGTCTCTCACCGAACCCAATGTAGTTAGTCTGGCTGCCCAGCTTGGTCTTGGGATCCCTTGTTTCTACTTTCTCTGGAGTTATATGGGGGAAAAGGGACTCCCTGCCTACTTCATTTATGTGGGTGCCGGAGATCCAAAATCTGATGCTCTCTCACACACAGCAAGCCCTTTAACCCACTGAACCATCTCTATACAAGCATTATGGCAAGAGTGCACCCCCAAAAGCACAGAGAGATAGATAGAGATAGAGATAGATAGATAGATAGAGAGAGAGAGAGAGAGAGAAAGAGAGAGAGAGAGAGAGATTAACAATAAACATTAAACCAAAAGCTAAAGGTCTGTGTTTGAATTAAAATTTGGATCTGCAGTCATCACTGGAATAGCCTGTGAACACATAAACTTCTTCAGGGTTGCATAGATCACTCTGAGATATTATGGGCTGCTCAGTGTGCTAAATGCAGAAGGAGCTCCCAAAGACCCCAATTCGCTGCTATTCTGGCTGATCATTTGACATTTCCAAGAAGAGTGTTAATTAACCTTTCCCTATCGGAGATTTCACAGGGTCTGCACAGACTCCACAGTGCTTCTGTTAGGTGGCACTCTGGCACTAGCTGATGCTGAGATAGCTGATGGTACTAGCTGATGCTGAGATAGCTGATGGTACTAGCTGATGCTGAGATAGCTGATGGCACTAGCTGATGCTGAGATAGCTGATGGCACTAG